>CCAG010007615.1:0-38341 GCA_001077435.1 Glossina morsitans morsitans | reverse complement strand
ATTAAGATATAGTTTGATTTGAAAATCTACTCCGTCCATAAAATACTTTTGAGGACATTTCATGAATCTATATGAAAATAAACTAAAGAAATTTAAATTCTCTTTATGGGAACTATTTTTAAAGATTTTTTAAATTTTGGTATGTTTGCGAAAAATGGGTATGGAAGAACACCCAAATTTGAGACTCTAGTGCGGCCAAACTAGAAAATGTCACCTATATTCACCTATATCACGTGAATCTAGGGATAGACGTGTATTCTTCTATTTCTTTTCCTACTTCCAATGCGACTGCGTCCGCGACACCTGCAGTCTTCTCAAATTTTGAGCATTTTTTTTCGCACATTTAAATGGATCCGGAGGTCGGTTTGAAATATTTAAAGGAATCTTGGATGGAATCAAAAAATTTCATATTGATTTAGTTGACATAATTGATTACCATAAAAACTGTTCGTGACCTCGTCACCATTAGATGTCTACAAAAGTATTTTACGTATTTTAATATGGACGGAGTAGGCTTTCAAATCCAACTATATCTTAATTTTAATTAATTAACAGAGTTTTATTAACCGATATGGTAGGTGTCTTTGCTAGTTAAATTCGAATTTATCTTCATACCCTTAATGGTGTAGGGTATAGCGAATGGAGACGAGAACCTGAAAAAGATCTTTTCGCATAATTTATACTTAACACTGTCAACAAATGGAATATCTGACAATTATATGCTCTTATACCTTCAAGCTATGAATGGATGTTTGCATTATGCCAATGAAATGAAAAAAGGAAAAAAAGTTATTTCCTTTTAGAACTAACAGACTGAGATGAACATGTGCTTCTCTGCACATTTTTGAAAAAAAATAACTGACTATTGTATGACAGCATAACCAAAAATAGCCCTGAGAAAGGACAGAGTAACTAAATTAAGTAGCAAAACCCGTTGGCAGCATAAACAACAATGAAAATATGCAAACAAACAGACAAAGGAAAAAGGAAAAGACATTCCAAAAACCTAAATGTTCTTGTGCCTGTAACAGACATACTCGGCAGAAAGATGTAAGCTTTAATCTCACTTTATACAGTCAACGTCATAAATAAATTTTATTCGTTTTACTCTTTCTACGCTCATTTATTTGATAATGTTAAGTCCACCTCAAGCAAATATAGTAAACTTTTCTAAATATCCGACGAGCTGTGAATTTCTCGAAAGCATTGTCAAAGCCAGAAGAATTGCAAAAGTCTGTCCGTATATGGATTAATTAAAGTCTAGAGGATGAATGTACAGATTGTTAATTATAGCAGACTATCCTATAACACACGTCCACATAAAAAGAGTTCGCATTACACGGTAAAAGAACTTGTACACATTTCTCTCCTTCCCAAGAAACGAAAAAAAAAGCATTTATTATTGAAAATGGTTTTCATGTAATGTCTATGCTTATTGTCAAATAAACTTATTTTAGACACAGGAAGTAAAGCAATTGCTTTAAGTTATAAGCGTCTCATGTGCCTGCATCTCTCGCTTAATACGGTTAATTCGTACCCTGCTGTATCGATGTCGTCTTAAACGGAACTTTTTTATTCACTCATTCAAATTAAACTATCGTATGGAGCGACATCATTTAAACTTAGACATAAATAACATCAATCAAAAATATGTGTGCCATGGCGATCGAAACGTTGTTCGCTTTGTAACCAAACCGTGTTATAAGATGCTTTGCAATGATGCAAATCAATGCAATGTGTACGCAGTTGTATCGAAACCAAGCTTTGCAAGTACAGTGTTAACCGAGCGATGGATGTATTCTTATAATCTAAGTGACTCATACAAAACGAGTTTACATAATGCGAAACTAGTCATCGTATTATAGCGTCTACTGTGCTAAGAATATATGCCTTTTAAACATACAACATGGTGTAAAAATATGTTCAAGTTGATTTTTCTTTTACAAATGAACATAATCCGCTATTAATAATAAATAATTCTATATAAAGCATTGTCCAGCTAGTGTTTTCCACCTTTCTGAGAAAAAATACTTTTCCTTCCGAAATGACAATCTGGGCATCATTTCAAGTTTTATTTTACCCGAAGGCTTTATCAAATCCAAGAGTACGGGTACTTCTGGTATTTGATCGTCTCTGCGTTTTATCAACCCACACGGTTCACCAGCCCTTTCTTCTGAATTAAACCTTTTTTGTGTTTGATGCTTGTTTACCATAGAGCTTGCCTTATTTGAAACTCCTAAAGACGATGTATGTGTTTTCAGTAAGTTCATTTAGAGAACAGCTTGAGATATGTTGAAAGCCTAACTGACGCCCCTTGAAAAGTCCGTGAAGGCTTATCCATATATTTGCGAAAGGCTCTAGAATTGGTCGAGAATATGATAATTGGCATACACGTACATATTTTATGAGGTAAAATAAAGATTTCCATTTCATTATTATTAGTATTATTATTATTATGTAGTCTCGCCTTCCTTAGCTTAGAGCTAGAAATTTACCCATCCCTGCTTGCATTAGATCAAAGGGTTAGACTCAGCTGCATCTATTGGTGTTGCAAATATCTTCGCCGCGAGTTCGTTGTAGAGAGCAGCATCGCTTTCTGTGCCTTCCCCAGCATTTTGTATATATCTAGGTATGTTAGGCCTATTTTGCACCTTTTGACACTACTTCCGCAGCTGAGATTACGATTCAAGTGATAGTAACGTTTCCTACATTGCACATATATTTCATTTTCTGCGCCAGCTCCTTTTGTACGGTCCCTGAAAATTCGTTTTCGATGTTGCAAACGTTTTGAAAAAATGAGTACACCCCCATCCAGGGTGACAGGTATAAACAAAAACTTTCTAAAGATTAGTTACACAAAATTTGATATATAGAGAGGTCCGATACACGCTGATCAAGAACTTTTTCACATTTTATATTAGTGTCTCGTGCATAATCGTAGTTGTTCCAAAAGTTTTGCGAGTTCTTCTTTAATTGCAATATGCACACATAATTCCCGAGGTGAGCATGACGAGTGGAAATGAAAAATGCGGAAATTTTGAGAAAAAACAAACTACCCCAATATTTTTAAAACTCATGTATTCCTTAATAATTCTGAACTAATCATTAAAAAATCGTCTCCAAAATATACGCTCGCTTCATGATCATTACTGTAATTATTAAAGGAGTGCCATGTTTATTTTTAAGTACAAGTGGCCTTAAAAAATGCACAAGGTGCCCAGCTTTCTTATTGCGGTACAAGGGACTTTAGATAGGGTAACATTCTATTACACCACTGATCTGTCCCTCTGTATGTCCTCTTTCTTGTGTTCACTGTACAGGCTGCAATTTTTAAGATATTTTGATGAAATTTGGTACCATGACGTGTCTCGACCAAGGCCGAACGCCTTGGAAAATGGCTCGGATCGACCACTTTTTTAAATCATTATATGAATAACTGTTGGGTAGTCTAGTGGACCGTGACGCGCGATTTGTTTCTAGTTTAGTTTGATTTTGTGGTTATTGTGGGAGTCAGGCCCAGTTTCTAGCTTAACATTACAGCGAAACTTAACAGTCTAGCAAATTGTAACAATCGACCCAGCTTCCCATTATAAGAATTTCTTTAATTACGCTAATTAGAGGACGAAATTAATATATTCCCGTATGGCTCAATCGTGGTTGCACTGAAATAAAAATTTTTTAAATATCGATAATACGTAACGAAGGCTTCCGATAAATACGTTACATAATGGAAAGAAGCTTCGAATGGTAAGAAAAGACCAAATTATTAACGGCAGATAATAAGACTGTATTGGTTAATAGTGTGTCACAGGCTTAGTAGGCAGGCTTAGATTGATTTAGACAATGTTTCTGAATCCGTCGGTATACTCTACTTTAAGCCTTCCTGGATGTTACATACGTCTGCATATACTTAATATGTCTTATATCAAAAGTGTGAAACTGCACTCATGTATGCATTCTATCAGATTACCTCATATTGCACGCTGTTGCTGCTTGATGCATCTTTTATACTGAAATAAGTCCACTACGGTTCACATGTCAAACTGAATTCGCTGAGCTTCGTAACACATTTCAATTTCCTTTTATGTAAAACAAATTTGCTTCATGCCTTGCCATATTGCACGTTAATATAGCATGGCGTGGTCGTATAGAATATTCATTGAAACTTTTCTTTGGGTGGTCGCATGCATTTATCGATAAAAAGCTGAATTCATATTAATATGCATTCCATCATGTCTGCTCATATTTCAACTGCTCACACAGTCGTTGTTTGTCGCTACGTTCGAGTCGATGCAAGTGGTTACGGTTCAAATATCAAAGTGAACTCGTCGTCGCATGTAACATGTTTTAATATTCCTTCAAGTGAAATAAAATAATCTCTTCCTTTACGTTTCCCTGCTCTCTTCGAAATCTTTCCATAGCAAACTATTGACAATATTTATGTGTAAATGTTCATAAGAATAATCTACCAAACTGTTAACAATCGAAACATCGTGAAATGGGAAAGCAATTTAAATATATTTGTAGCATTTAAAAGTTTGAGTAGAAATGGAATTCATTTTATTTCTTATTTTTTAAATGCGTTCCATGAACGTGGGTTCAAACCGCAAATTCAGGAGACTTTTCAATAAAACTGATAGCCTTAGATGCTAGTGCTTGAAGACTTTAGGCTTACAGTTTATTTCTCTGGCTAAATTAATCGCAATAATAATGATAATGTAACAGCAACATTTTGAATCTGTATAATGTGTATTATCTGATGTCAAATCGAGACTGAATATATTTGTATAAAGGCATGAGGACATCATTTCCAAACAAATGGTAATCATTTTGAATAGACTGCCAAGTAAGAGTAGAATAATCTAAGGGTTAGAGTCGTATTTTGACATTGTGACCGGTCACTGATTATAAGAGAAAAGTACTGATTTCATTGTCATAGTTGTCGCAATTTCCCATCAAACTTGACCTTCCAGAGCAAGTGTCATAATAAAACATTTCATTGTTAATTTTGCTATGAAAAAAATCCTTAAGTCAGAAAAATCATAGACAAACAAATGAATAGACGGACCGACGGGCTTAAATCGTTTCAGAAAGCGATTCTAAACCGATTGGTGCAATATGAAATGGGTTTATCTCAAGTCCTTGGGGGCGTTGAACTTATCGGCATAAAATTAATGCACCCTTGCACCATAGATGGCATAGGGTATAAAAAGCCTTGCTACTTGTGACATTTCTATGATGTTGCTCACAATAAGGCGAAAAATCTCTTTCTAATTAAATAAAAAATAGAAGAAAACAAACAAAGTACAAATAAATTAAGCCTTTAGATGAAACCTCTTTACGTTGCTATCTGTTCCAACTATTCTAGATATAATAGTTCTTCATTTATTTAATCATTTATTTCTTATAAGAAGCACTTGGCGCATGAAACCAATCATGATTTGTTTACAAGGAGGAGGAGCTTCATTCAAATAAAGTGTTTAGACGAACTGAAATTGATTTTTAGGCGAAACCTTCGCCTAACCGTCACTGTTCCCTAATCATAAGATCTAGCGACTGCTTTATTGGCACCGTGTTTTCAACTTTGTATCAAATTTGGTATTTCTGAGGAAAAGTGACAAGAAATCATTCCGATACCAAGAAGAAGTCTTTAGCTAAATCTATCTGGTTAGAAACTTGGAATTTTTTTTTAAATCGAACTAAACATTTTCTAAACTAAAAGGTCTATACACTTTTAATGTAATCTGTAAAGAGAAAAGAAGCATAATTTTTTTTTATTACAAATGTGTTTGCATCATTTTTGAACGTGCCGTGAAAATTAATTTACACTTCATTTCTATGATAAAATAACGTTTCGATCTCTTCCAATACTCGACTTCTTCTGCTAAATGAAAACAGTAAAAAGATGAGAAAATAAACGTAGAATAAAAAATTCCGATAAATAAATACAATTGGAAGCAAATCGAATTATTCACTGATCATGTTTCATTCAAATCCATGTCATACGCCAACGATGATAGATTGTCGTCAGTCTACTAATGAGGAGTTCTACTTTTTATATGTCCTCTACATTCATAACAATACTTTAAGCAAACATAATGTTTTCATCAGATGCTTTTGTTCTCATTGTGGCCGATGAACGTATGTACTGTTAAGGTATTATATTTTGAAAGATAAAGAAAAGAACAAAGGGCTTATTATACCTTACACCCTCTTCTTAATTGCAAACGAAGAATGAGGATATATTCGTTAGTTTCGAATGTTTGCAACAATCAGAAGGAAGTTTCAGAGATTCCATAAAGCATACATGCTCTTGATTATGATGCATTCTGAATCGATTTAATTGCGATCACCATTATATCCTAAATCGATTAAAACATAACCATCGGTTCGTTTGTGTGTCTGTGAAATATCTAAAATATGGTAGAAAATTGTGGCAATGATTTCAAATTTTGACAAATTCTAGGACTCGGGTTGATATTGAAAGTGAGCCAAATCGTTCAAAGTGCCTACACTTCAATGAATGCAGTATGACGTAAACGTAAGAAATAAAGGGCTTTTTGCTCCTTCGTTATAAACTACAACGTCAAACATATGCATGTGCATTGTATGGCCAATTAACCTGTGTACGTGCAAAAGTGGAAAACATCGGCAGCGTCCAGCCAATATTGTAGAGTATGAAAAATTCATTCTTTTTGTGTGTATTTGTTGTTGAGAAAAAGTTGATGCGAATAAAAGATTTGGTCTCAATGTAATTTTCCTACATGTTCGTCTCCCCTTCACTTCATACGATAGCCACGCTTCAAAACTTATCTTCTAGTTGACGCATTTCCTTGTTTCCTGTCATCTTGGTGTTATTGCTGTTATCTACTTAAATCCATATAAAACTAAATTAAATTGCGAGGAAACACTTCTTGAGTAATGCATTTCACATTTGCTATTAACACCGTATTCTTACATTTCGCTATTTGTTTACAGGTAATGATAGTCGTAAATATCTCTTAATTTGCAATTTCTAGTAGTTTTTTAGTACCGAGACGGGGGAGATCTGGTAAAAAAACACCCTTTAACGACCATAAAGAACATACACGTTTACTTCTTTCAAAAATAATTTTTTCAAATTCAATTTTTACACCCATCACCGAAAGATGCGGAGCATATTCATTTTGTCAAAACGTTTGCAACGTTCAGAATAAACATCAGAGATACCACAAAGTACACATATTCTTGAGCAGCTTCAAATTCTAAAGCGATTTAAGCATGTCCGTCTGTCCGTCTGTCTAATTTCTGTTGCAAACATCGAAAGTTCTTGCACGCGGGTCGGTATTGAAAATGGGCCAAATCGGTCGAAGGACACGCCCACAGCATCACGTGAACTGAGAACACCTCTGTTTTTAAAAGGAATGAAAAATTTGTTTTTTGCTCATTGCTCATAAACTACAGCAGATAAATGTACAAAAATTTAAACGTATATTCTATGGGCGATGCTGTAGCATTTGTGTATAAAGATGGAAAACATTGACCACGCCTACCCAATATTATAGTGCAGCAAAGTTTAATTGGTTTTTTAATTCCTTTACAACGCGTAGAAACAAAATTCAAAAACCTCATGAAGTATACAAATTCTTACCCTGTTTCAAATTTGGAAGGCACCTTAACGACCATAGTGTACTAAAACCTGAGACGACCTTTGTTTTCTAAAAAAAAAAAAATTTGGTTTTTGGTTTCCTGCTCGCTACTTATAAACCACAGAAAACACTGCGATAAAAATTTGAATTTATTTTCTATGGGTACTCCTGCAGCACCTGCATTAAAATATGAAAAAAATCGCCCACGCCTGCGTAATATCATAGGATATTAAAGTTTTATTTCTTTTTCAAGATCTTTGCAGAACCGTTTGTGGACCGTTCTAGGTGTATTTGGCAGCCCGTCTGTCCATCTGTCTTCTAATTGCTGTGGTAAACGTCACAAAAATGTAGAAATCTGCTTCAGTTACATGATATAAATATTCACTTTTTTCTACAGAAATATAAAAAGTCATCTACACCCGCACAAATTATAGAGTTTGGATATTTAGGCTTTCCCCTTTTTTGAAAAAAGATGTTGGGTACAAAACATTGGGTCGCAGTTGGATATTGAATATAATTTGTCTATTTGTTGTTTTTTTTTTTTTTGTTGTAATTATGTTATCAGTCAATCAGCGGACGTCTCCTGTGCGTGTATAAATAAATTGATGATGACGTGAGTAAGAAGTGGAAAAAGAGGAATAGGTTGCGTTGTCAATGTAGTTTGGTCCGAAATTTTAACTGGTACCGTTTTCCAACATATTTAAAATAAATTTCGTCGCAGAAGACATCTGTCAACGCATTATCAGTATAAGCTTAATAATTAACCACTTCAAAGTTGTATTATTGCATTACTTCCTGTCGTATTATTCAGCAATAAAATCGTTCTGATTACCTGCAATTACTAATGTATATCAAATATTCGTACAAAAGAAATTAAAAGAAATAGCTAGTTAACTACGTAGTAGACGTGAATCAACATAAACATGACCATTCGATATACAAATTTAAAACTTCCATTATACCTGAAACAAATGCCACTTCATGATGTGTTGTCTTCATAGCATCAATAAACCCGCTAAAGACTAAGAAGTAAAAGACTATTAAACATAAATTACGCAGCTAACAGGTTGAACAGGTAGGTAAACATGTATTCGACGGACAGACACGCAGAAATAAGATAATAATTTTATGTTGATCCACTCAATTATAAAGTACAATATATTCCAAAATAGGTATATTCGCGCTCTTCAGTGCTCGCTATAATATGTGGAACATTTCTACATTCCGCCGTTAATGCTTTTTTTCTTCTTGTCAAGCTATCACCGCATGCTTTACAGTTGAGCCAGCGGAGCACATCAGCCTAAAAGAAACAGGGGCTTGCTGTATTGTTGTCAATCCCGAGGAAACTGGATCGTGATTCGAGTACGCTTCTCGGCAGGAACTTTACGATCGAGAGATTTTTCACTCGATAGCAAGAAAAATTCATACGTTATCAACAGTGCAAGCTCTGTATCTGTTACAGCGAGTACATAATCCACAGCTATCGACTTTACTCGATCGAATTTATCCGATAGCGAGAACTATAACCCGGGCCCGGAATAAATTATTATGTAAGCGGATGGTATAACCGGGCAGCCTATTTCCCCAGACAATGACCGACACAAAGCATTTTAAAGTATACTCAAAAACCTTTGGAAGCCTTTGTTAAGTGCGAAATACATACATAATCACAAAAAAAAAAAGCATATCAAAAGTGAAATATGGCTTTACGTTCATAAATTATAAATTTAAAGCCAGATTATGGTTGCGGCTGTTTGCATAACGCCCGTCAACGTGTGCTAAAGCCAAAAAAGCACGTGAGGTCTTTCAACAAAAGCATTAGGTAAATGAAATAATGTAAGCGAATCAACTATGTCTGTGCGATTGTGCGAATAATGAATGCTTGTTAGACGCCAAATACTATGAAAATATGGTAGAGAGCAATAATTATTAAAAAATTTTTTATTGCTCTTAACCTAAAAGTACACAATTTTGTTAATTTTTTGGGAAAATAATGATAATATGAACAATTTGTTTAAATTTCCCTCAAATCCTTCATCATCGTCATCTAACAACGTGTTTACCATTGTAACCAGCAAAACACACTCAAACTAGTTGACCGCCATAATTTGTAAAGCAAATCTATTGAATTAAAAAATGTGGTTTATGGCTTAGTAAAAAAAAAAACCATGACTCGTAAGTAAAAACCACGCTATCAACAAACTTCCATGTTTAGCTGCAATTTTTACCCGTTCTCGCACTCTCGTACTCGTTCGTCCAGTCGCTCTAACACATTCATTTCATACACTCTTATCATAGCACTTCAATTTTGACGTTGATGCTATGTAACGCATGATTTCAAATATTTGTGGGTTTCGTTGCATCCTGTTGTGGTTCTTTTCACAGATTCACTCATTATTGCGATAGGGTTGGTTAGGCTACAGACTGGAAATTTTTATCTGCATAAGCGAGCTCGTCTCTTAAAGTAGACACTTACGTGGATATGCCTGAAAATGCAAGAGATCTTTAAAAAATTATTGTCGTAACCTTGTAAGGCCAAAATTTTGATAAGAAACTAGTCAGTTTTCAGTCTTTCGAAAAACCTTAGATCGAAATTCATGCACTAGCTACAGTTTGATGCTGTTAGATACTTAGCAAATGCTTCGACTCCTACCTTCAGAGATCAAATATTAACCGAACTATGCTTTATATAAAAGGGCAATAGAAATACAATCTAACCAAAATATGAGTTAAATACTGTGGAGTTGCTTTCATTCTGAAAATTTTCATGTCCAGAATATTCCTTCTTCGTCTTCTATTGTTCAGCAAATCAACAAACGAAAATTCGCTAAGATGTGTAAAAAACTACAACATTTCTCGACTGCTTGCGACAAAATCGTATGTTTCATTGCCAAAAGCAAAGCAATACCGGCATGCAAGCCCTTTAAAAAAGCTTAAGTTTCCAGCCTGCATTCATTAAATAAATCCAGGCGTTTGAACAAATCCAAAAAAAGAATGAACTGTTATCTCGAATTTTTGCTAAAACGCACCTTATTGAGGCGACACAGCATATGCTTGATAATGGGCAGTTAAAAGTAAATAGATTACAGTGAGGAAGCGAGTACGATCTTTTCTTGGACTTTTGCAAAGTCCAGAACTTGCGCGTTGAAATTGGAATTCCCAAATGTTTGCGCTAACTAACACAATATCGACAGTTAAATCAACGCGAAACTGTTCAACGACAAACTTCGTAGGCATTTGCTTTCAGAGAAAGCCACTAGCTGCAAGATTTTGTTAGACGGAGAAAGCTTTAATGTAACTGAATTTACGTTCACTAAATTTTATAAAAAAAGGACGGATGGGGACCATTATTTGATTTCTTCATTTTTCTTTGTATGCGTGTTTTTTAAGAAGCTATCTTTCTCAAAATATTGCTCAAAATTAATTGAGCTATAAAGTAAGTATCTTCCACAGGGTTTTTTGAAGAAATCTTAATGATATTTATAAGTGGATTTCTTTATCGGACTCCTATTCCTTTTAATATTCGCGTATTGTATAGATATCGCTAAACTAAACCTTTTGATTATCAATATCGTGTCACGGTTCATTTATCTACATTTAATACAATGCGATAAAAACACTCCAGTGGGCCACGGTCCACCATTAAAAAACCTACGCTACTTTATAGTATAACGACCTTTCAAAATAGGGCATTATATAGAAAATGGTCGAACAGTTTTTAACAGCTTTTGTTCTTGGGCCAAAACAAGTCGGTGTACCATTCATTTCATTCATAAAAATTTGAGACTGTAGGCTGAAGATAAAAAAGTGAGGCGCTCGGCATACAAACTTACTTGGATCGATTCAGAAAGTTATTTTTTGGTACAATAAAAAAAGATGGGCCTACCTCAAAGCTGTCCGATTGTTGCATACATCTGTTTAAAGCTAATATACCCTTGTGTCAGAAGAGGTGTAGCGAATAATAAATCAGCTCTGAAAATGTCAGCTGATTTTCGAGTTTTCGTCTCAATTTTGACGAACATGAACATTTCAACAACGACGATCGGAGAAGACCAGGCCAACGGACGGACATGGGAATACAGAAAAACAAATGCAATAGTACATATCCTGCTATTATAGTGGAAAATTTAAAAAAAGACGTTCAAGGGAAAAAATGTTTTGTTCATCTCGAAACCGTAACCATACGTGAACTATACCTTCTTACTTACGTAATATACTCTCGAATATTTAGAGCAATTGATTTGTTAGCCCTGAATGAAAGAAAAGGAAATAGGACAATAGTTGTCATGTAGGTAAACAAGTTTTTTTTTGCTATATCCAATCCAATCTGCTTTAGAATAGGCGAGAAATAGGTTGGAATTAGGATTTTGTCGATAATTGCGAACATATTAGGAAACCGTTTGGCCCCACGTTTAAACTGAATATGCAAGTGATCCTAACGAACATCTGAGTCACAGGTTTTTGAAAATATTGTTAGGAAAATGCCGTATTTTATGGTTTGAGTTTTTATGAAACTTAGTCGACTTTCTAATAAACAAAAATTTAAAGAAAAGGAGAACCAACTACTGGCGAAAAAATTAACAAAAATGGCTGGTTTATGCGTCTAGTGTCTGTCCATATAAATTTGTATTCAACCTACAGGTCGCAATTTTAGAGATATTCCGATAAAATTTGGTACACTGACGAGTTTTGGTCCAAGAAGGAACATCATTGAAAATGGTCCGGGTTGGGCACTCTCCATAGAACGCCTTACGCTGATAGGTCGTTACAAGAAACAATTTCTAGAATTTCGCCATGCAAACTGAATTTTCATACGGCGAAAGGCCTAAATTTCAATACTTCGTGGAGACGGTGGGACGTAGGTCCATTTTTTTGCATCCCAACCGGTGTAAGGGTTCCAATGAAAAATAAGGTTTTATTTCTGAACAGGTATAATGTTAATATTTGATAATGAGAAATCATTATTTAGTAAATCAGCCATAGGGAATTTCGATCATGTAAATCTATTTTTTAGATCGCACCGTATATGGAGGTTCTCGTAGAGTCAAGCCAGTTTGTTATAAGGGAAGCGACGTAGGAATAAAGAAAACTTTGATAAGTAGACTAAGTTTGGTAAGTTTGGTTGGCAGTTGAGTATCCTCCAATACGATGGCTTTCATGAACATTACAAACAACAACAACAAACAAATTAACATTTACATAAAAATAATGTATAATATGTGGTGTATTATTGCTCGACTATAGCATTGTTGCTTGTTTACCTTGTTCGCAAGTGATTCGAAAAACTAATCTCCACGTTTATTGCTGGTACAAAACTTAGTGAATTTTGAAAATATTGACTTTTGTATAACTGGCGATTATTTGAATGAAAACATTCAACAATTTTGATAAAAGGAAATGACTTCCCTGAGACTAAAGTTTCTTGTATGGAGAAGTGAATATAAAAGTGAATAAGTGTTTTAGTCTTTTTTTCATGCTCAATATGTAAATTTAAAAAGCAGCAGGAAACATTTAATAGAATTTGCTTTCACCAGCTGTTTCTCATAGCCATGGTGCACTCAGGTTACTTATTGAAACTTGTCTTTAATAGCAATAAATATATTTGTTTATCCCTTGGTGTTGAAAATTTATAAATATTTTTAATTTGATCGATATTGTTATATACTCATATACGACTTCAAATAAAATAACATTTACTTTCATTCAAAAATTAAATTTATATTCATTTTTATTATACGTTTCCCCTATTACATGACACTACAAAAACAATGCATATTTATATGAATATCCAATGGCTTGGCTTTGCATCTCTTTAAGCTGCGTAGCTTTAAAATTTATCAAAGAAAACAGTTGAAAATCAAGCGGACATTATATATATATATATATATATTTTATTTTTTTTTTTAACGAAACCAGCACGACAATCAAACCAGTCAACATATGTGTTGATGTTTGGATTAAAAAAATGATGTCATAAAATTGAAAAAAATTATGTTTTCTGTTGAATTCGTTGAATTTTTGATTAATTTACAATGTTGTCATTTTAATATGAAACAAAAAAGTCTTGAAAGCATGATATGTATCTTATTACAATCAAAAACAATCTGAATTATTTATGCAAATTAACAAAAATGTTTGTAAAAATTGTCAGAAAAAAATATTTCAATTTATTTGGTCAAGAGGCATCATTGCAACTAAACCATAGCTTCGATGCATATGGTTTTACATATAATGCCACTGTAATTGATTATATTGTCAAATGTTGGGATTGTAAGGAAATATTCAACACGGAGAGACTTCGAAATCACTACAGTAGCAATAAAACAGTATAAACATTTAAAGTCGCTCGTTTCAAGTAGCGCTGTTTCTGCGAATTTGAAAACGATAATAAAACAATAAAATTGATAAAAAACATTATTAATACGTACCTCCCCCAGGCTGAGGAATAGATTTGGTTTGATTTTTCATCGCCTAAGTAATTTGTATTACAAAATCCTGCGGTATCCTGTCTCATTCTTCCTTAATGCGCGTCGTGTATCATTTATGTGTGAAATTTACAAACATTAATGGACAAAACTACATCATAATAAAAGTAGCATAAAAAAACAAAGAATAATGTTTTTTTAATTTTCTTTAAAGTTTGTACTATCGACTCAACACATTTTTTTTTATTATATTGTAGGAACAAAGGAATAAGTCCAAGGTGTTGTAATTATCTTTTACAATTACACTTAAGACAAGAAATGGATTGTACAGAATATAAGAGGGTCTGGGAGACGCAAAGGAACGTACTTCCTAAGACTCCAAGGCGGAGCATTGAAAGGAACATTATCCAATAATGGCGGGGCTTCAACCTATTCCGATGTTTGTGTAACGCCACTGACGGACCTCAAGCCTGGTAGCGTTACGTAAAACGTGAAAACTGACGTTGGACGGACTCAATAAGTTCCACATTATATCCGTAGCTTGGTATCCACACCGGAATACTGGAATATTCCACTGAATATTCTAGGACTGGCTCAAACTCTTTAGACCGTCTTTTAGTGAAATCCAGAGGAGATTTAGCTTTATTTACAGAAGATTCAATATGAACGTTAAATCTGAGCTTAGTGTCAAGGATGATACGTCCGTCGTTAAAGCACGATACACTCGCCAGTAGTTGTCAATTACATGCGACGCAGGCAGCAAGCTTATCCACGACAAAAGTAATTTCTTACATTCCTTTAAAGTCAACAGAACATACTTGTCAGTTAGCGTATCGAAAGTATGGTCATCTGCAAATATTAGAGTTGTATGGTTCGGAATACATTAGCGGGATTATTTACAACTAGTAACCGTACTGGACAAGGTCCAGACTTTACGGTGAAGACATTGACATCCTGGCATTGCCAACGACGCTTCTCCTGTTTCCAACGTCTTTTCCCTTTTGCACTAATACTCGCATCTAGCTAGCGTGGAGAGCAACCATGCTTCCGATTTCTCATCGCACACAAAAACAAGACATTTTCTTGCGCGGCACAAATTAATCCCATTAGTGCAATTTCATCTATCTGCAGCATGATTTTTAACATCGAAATTTTTAAACTCGAGTGGTCTCGAAGCCATCTGCCATATGCTATGACTTTAAACGCCGTCCTTGAACATAAATATCATTAAATTTTTCGAAATCTTGCGAAATTATTGCCTCTGTTCATATGATATTCTGAAATGTAATGAGATTTTTGAGAATTTTGTTTTCTTTGCAGAGCTCAGTTCTTTTCGAACATTCTTTATTTTACTTATTGGTGGGCTATTACCTTTGACAGGGACAATGTTACCAGGAATTACTCGACTCTAAACTCATTTGTGGAGGAAAAAGACACAAACTTTTTTCTTTAGGAAGTAAGTCAGAAGAAGTCTGCGCATGTAGGTGTCAGAATGTACTGTTACAGGTGAGGCTGCTGGCTTTTTATAAAAATGTCATATAAAATACAAAGTATGGTATGCGATATTCATATGATGTATTTGCAATATGAAAGAATTCTGACTTTATTTAATTGAAAACAAACTAGCGTTTGTTCATATACTGCTCGGTTCACATAAATTACATTTTACATTTAATCGATAAACGACAATTATGTAAAGCTTTAAACATGGCAATGATATACGATGATCGAGTACACAAAATACTTATGTATACAATCATAACTTCGATGATGTGAAGGGCAGCGACCTTCTGCGTTTTCACAGTGCAATATTGCTCCTCACGATAATGAAATTTTTTGCAGAGAATGAAAAGCATGTGACGCATGGAGGTTGCCGTGTGAACTTGCGTTAAATAGGACTGGTTAAGAGACCGCTACTAGTAAGGCTTAACGCTTGCAAATCGCAGAATACTTTGGAACAGGCGATATAAAGCAATATTTTAAACATTTTGAGTATTTTTATGCCTTCGATAACAATTTACAACGTAAGCCGTTGAAGATGGAAAATGAAAATGATTTTTTTGCAACAACATCTGACATACATTATCGGACATCGCGTTTCAATTGATTTGTAAGTAAACCAACCTATCTGCCGTAACGAATATTTTGCAATCACACTTTCCCGTCTTCATAATAATTTTAAATTTAATATTTTTTCATTTCTTTTTTTATTACTTTTCTGTCTATCCTCCAAACCTATTAACAGAAAATATTTATTGCTTTTACTTATCGTTTTCATCGAATTAAAAGGAAGCAAAAAATGAATTAGTGGTATGCAAGGAAAGAGAGAAAGGTGGAGAGACTAGAGACTGGGCAGAAATTGCAAATGTAGAGAGAAATGCAAAAAAAGGCATTTGGTTATACATTGTACATTTATCGCTTTAAGCTACACTTTGAAAATGTTAAGACTTGCAAACTCTTGCAACCTGGTGGTCAACTTACTTAACAAGTGCAATGCAGCCGAAGTGATCCTTGCGTTTAAAGTGCACAATCGTAACGTTCTGTTTACAATAAGGAGGTAAAACATATGGTATGGAGTCGACTACATACGAATATAATATTTAATATATCCTGAACAAGTTGTGGTACATGTGTATATATTAAGTTTGTTGGATGTACGCATCACATAGAAAGAGTTGAGATAGACCTACCTTTGGTTATACCGGTGGATTCAGAATCACTTTCTAAGCTTCTCTGTCCGTCTGTCCTCCCATCCTAGAGACCGCAATTTTTGAGATACTTTGATCAAACTGACGTGTTTGGGTTCAAGCACCAACGCTGTTGCAAAAGGTTCGGTTCGCATCATTTTTTCGACCACTTCCCATGCAGTGACTTTTCTAAATAAGGAATAACTGTACAATTGTTAGGATATTTAGCGGTGGTCGTGACCCACTGTAGCGTTTTTACTTGTTTTTTTGATTAATGTTTGTGCTCTGTGGGAAATCTGATAATAAAAAAAAAAACAAAACAATAACAAAATGACACTTCATACCTAGACGATATTTGAACTCACTTTTAAAATGATACGTTCTTATACGATTAAATGAATAAAAAATATAAAGATGAAAATTTATTTCTATTAAAATGCATTGAAAGGAAAAGCTTCATTAATTTAACGGGACAGAAAGCATGTGTTGGTCGCCTGGAAAAGTAGTAAAGCGAAAAATTTCGTCGCTTCAAATAATACAATTCTTCATTTACTTCGTCACAAAAGATTCAAAATTATACCTTGTCTTGATGTGAAGACATAATTTCCATGTGATCTCTTATAAGGAAGTGAAATATTGTTTCCCAAATTTACCAAAATTAATATCGTTGCCAAAGACCTTATTGTCTCTCGCTATTCTGTTAAAGTATAAAAAATAGATCTTTGTTGTCCAAACTGAGGACGGATAATTGCTACATCAATTTCCTTTTGTAAAACAATTTTCAAGGATGTGAAGTTATATTTAAATATAACTAGCAAAGACACAAACCAAAATTTATTTACAGAGCTCTGTTACGCCCTTAAGAGAATCCTATAAAACGAAGTCTCGGAGGGATTTAAGTCAAAATTCAGTTAAAATGAAACTTTTGGAAATTTTTTTTACAAAATATAATAAACAAAACATGTATTTATGTAAATTAATTAATTAATATTTGAAAATGTCAGTATTTTTACACTATGTCATAAATGATGTTGATAAAGCGAAAAGTTTGCTTAGCTACTGTGGGCCAACCATGTCCTGTGAAAAAATGAAACTAGCACAGCGTGAATCCTCTATTAATAGTCTTTCCAACGATCTGCAGGTTATATTAAGTTTTGCTCGGAGAACTTTTTTATGGGACTTTGAAAATTTCCGTATTGCTTGTTAAGATTGCGATGCATGTTACGAGGCGTTGCATACACACATTTGAAAAATCAACGTAATCTCTCCCTAACTTCAGCTAACTTTTTTTTCGAAAGTGTTTGCCGCCGCTTTTAATACCAAACAAACCATTTTTATTTGCATTTGCATTTCCAAACCCTTCGATACATGTTTTACATACATTTCCTATTACGAAAGGAAGCTATTCGTTTTAAATAATTACCATTATTTATTCCGTCTTGTGTTGTTATGCAAATTGTCCTTATACAATTGTTAGGTGATGGCGGCGCAAATACCTCAAAAGAATCGTGTACATAACTGCGGATGTACAATTCTTGTATGAGGCTCATGTTTGCCTTGTACGATGCACCATAACAATCCACTAAGGGAAGTATCATTGATAATTCTATTTGCTGTCGTTCTATCTCTATCTCTCTCTCTCTCTCTCTCTCTCTCTCTCTCTCTCTCTCTCTCTCTCTCTCTCTCTCTCTGGCGGGTTTGATTGTTGCACATATGATGGTAAGCATTTGAAATTATCATTTTCGCGTACTAATGCAAAGAAATCCTAAATAAGAAACAATACCTTGACGTATACGTGACGATGTGCTTGATGTTCTATCAACAACTGCGTCAAGCTTTCGATAAATTTGAACGGCATATATTCTCTTATTAACATTGAGTATAAGTTTATGCGATTGTATTAGTCCAATTCTAATTAAACTTAATTACAATTTCCAATAAATCTTGAATAGATATTCAAACAAACTCACATAAGCCATGCGAAAGGCCGGTGTTTCATTATATACTTTTGCATATAACAAAGAAGAGCGGGGTTATATTACATTTACCACTGCTTTTGTACCACCCACAAACACACCTTATACGGCTGTAACGTATACGCTTAAGTAGCTTACGAAACGAAATACGAAACGACTTCATCGTACGCGGCTGTTCTTCAGTTTGACTGCTTGTCGGCAGCAAAAGGGAAAACACAAATAGGAAATTTGATCTCTATACTTAAAGATGCGGCTTAGCCGACCACAATAATTAAGAGATAAGAAGAGACAACCCATAGCAGATGTTAACTTGAAATTCTGTACATGCAGCATATTTATTGAGACGATCTAAAGCACGTTTTAAAAAAACCTACAATTTACGCTTCATAAGGAACCTTTATCTGAAATTCGGTATAAATATTTCTGAGCGCAAGGGAAAAAATCGTTCCGATTGGCCAATTGACACATGTAGTGGGCAACGGAAATTCGCTGTAAGACGTACATAAATATTTTACTTCTTAGGTTGGGTAATGTTATGTCTAGGTTAACCGTGTCAAATTCTTCGCTACTGGTCGCGCATTTATTTATATCACTGATATACTATAATAGGTAAGCTACAAAAATTTGAACATATATTCTGTGGGCATTGCTATTACACCTCACAAAAATGGGAAAAACCGTCCACGCGTACTCAATTTTATCGTGTGGCATAACATCATTCTTTTCAAAACCAGTTTCAAGTTCGGAATGAACTTAAGAATGTCCGTCTCTTTATCTGTCCGTTCGCTCGCAAAAATGGGGATATCGTCTACAAACTTGCACGAGAATTCAAAAAAGACTCAAAGGAAAGAGTCCCAAACGCCCATATAACAAAAACTGTGAAATCCTTTGCCATCCGTTTTTTTTTTTTGCTTATTACTCGTAAACTACAACACACACACCATATAAATTTTCATTTTTATTCTGGAAATATAACAAATCAAGCGTACCTACGGAATTTTATGGTGTATGGAATGTTAGTTCTGTTCCTTTTTGTAGGATCGCGGTGATGGATATAAAAGATTCGGTCACGACCAAATATAATTTGCTTACTCGTTTCTTTTTTGTTTTTTTTTTTTTTTATTATAGCTAATATATAATTATTAAAGAATTTGAACACGAATATGGGATCAATAAATCTTTCTCTAAAATTTTCTATCAATATTTCCTTTCGAAAATGTAAATGATGGTAAGTTGTGTCTTTTTTAAAACCTTTCCAGTCCACTCAGTCATAACTATTGTAAGAATAAACGTATGGGTAAATCGGATTGCTCAACTCTGTTCTCGGCAACAGAAGATGTTTATTTGCAAATTTCCCTGCTAAGAATTCAACTACAATGAAGCCTCAAGATTAAAAAACAAGTCTGCGACTTACTGAGGGAAGAGTGGTTGTTAGTGTGAATTGATGTTTGCTGCATTCTAGATTGATATCTGTTACCCCAGGAAGTGTGGATAAACCAAAATAGCTGTGGCACGATCATCCTAACGCATTGCAGAATAAAGCTATGAGATCCACGGATGTCAGGCTGCCCACTCACTCCAACACCATATGTATTAAGCCATAATTAAGCAGGAGTGGTAGCGCTGCAAGATACTTCGGTGAAAACGGTATATGAGGCCTCACTGCTGCATACGCCTCTGCGAGGAATAGTCTTGGGACTGTGGTTGTCCCCAACCATGGGGGATGCTTGACAGATACCGCTCACTGGCGCTAAGAAAGTAGTTTCCTTTTCATGGAGCAATCGGCGTAGTAAACAGATATTATTTGTGTTTTTTGATGCTTAAATTTGACCCTTAATAAGCTTCCCCAACTTTCAAGACTTTGGAATTTTAGGCCATAAGTGGCAAGAGAAAAACCTTTTTAGAAATAAAACAAAACAATCTTCAATGTCATTTTTCTCTTCTTTTTTCACATGAACAACGACATATGTATGTTACGACATATAAAAATGCATAAATAGTACGGATAATACAAATACAGTAAGGGGAAAAGGAGCGCTGACAATTTTAACGAAGTAATTTTGAGAAATAAATTCCTTAAATATCAGTGCAGTGGTGTGAAGGAGAAATGATTCGGTGAATGGAAGTCAAGTAAATAGGAAATTTGCGTACGATTCATTTCACGGGTGCAACAATTCTGAAAAGGAAAAGTTGTAAGTTTTACGTTCCTATTAAATTTTAAACTGACCTGACCAGAAGCATCTCCTTTTAATCAGGAAGAACAATATTTAGTTGTTGTTTTTATCATTGCATCAAACTATATATGTTTGGCAAAATATTGCTTCTACTCGTTCACTAAATAATAATTTTATTGAATTCTGTGTTTAAAATCTGATGTTCTTTTCTATTTTTTGCTTTTCGTGTTGGATCCTCCTGCGTTGTGGAAACATATGCATATTCCTATATTTTTGATCTATGTTTCTCAGGTTTTTTCGTTTAGTACTGTTGTAGGGAAGTATTTTTTTTTTTTTTGTTGTTGGCGTGCCTAATCAAAAAGTCAAGAATTTAGTTCCTTAGCTAGTTGTCATCATCTTCGTGTAGTTCGTCGCCCTCCCCGTGAGTACCCGATGACCACAAAGTCAGATTATCTCTGAGCAGTTCTAAAATAAGCGTAGACTCCTTGTATAATTCTTCATCGAGTTTATACGCTTGTGCCATCCCTTCATCAAATGCTTGTTCGGCGAATTCGCAAGCTTTTTCTGGTGCGCATTCAATCTCATAAAAGAAGACCGAGAAATTAAGCGCCAAACTTAATCTGATAGGATGTATTGGCTCCATTGCCGCCTTGCCAACGTCAAATGCTTGCTGATAAGCGTTTTGCGAGTGATCAGCAACCGCCTTGCGCGCATCTCCTGTGGCGATTTCAGCTAAATACCTATAACAATCTCCCTTCATTTTCAGATAAAACACCTTATTTTCGGGATCGCTGGCTTTGGGAAGAAGATATTTATCAAGAATATCTAAAATTTCGTGACAAATGTCCGTAAGTTCCTTCTCTACACGTTCTCTATACTCGCGAATGACTTTGTGCTTTTCGTCAGAGTCTTCGGATTTATGCTCAATTGAGGAAATTATTCTCCAGGATGATCTGCGAGCAGCAACTACATGTTTATAGGCAATCGAAAATAGATTTCTCTCCTCATTTGACAATTCCATGCCGATTTCTGTGACTGATTTCATAGCTTGAACCATATCATCATATCTTTCTGATTGTTCCGCCAATTTTGCTTTTTGTACTAATTCTTCTTTATCGATCATCATCATTTGCGATTTTCAGTTTCACTCTCTATGGAGAACAAAAATAATCCAAAATAATTTTTTCATTTTTTTTGTTTTTTCTATGTTCAGAGTTACCCGACAAAAATTTCTTGTAAATTGAAACCAATTGCAAATAATAAATACGGATATTAAAAGTAAAATAGAAAATAAAAATTCTTTATGACGTTTATACAGAAGAATCTGATAAGTATTTCGTAGGGATTGAATTTGTTTTTCCAAATTAAATTTACCGAAAAATTGGATGACTTGTAAAGAGCTTGCACTAGCTTGGTAACTACGAGCGATATAAAATGCTCTGTTTGGTTATTGGGTTCAGTAAATCTCGCCATATGCCTTATAGGTAAGATAATGCTAGCGAGGAGAGCAGTTTGGTTCTGGAAAATCGCTTCTGGAAAGATTTATCCTAAATCTACACTTGAATTTCAAGGCCTTACTTGTCATATCTATGTTCAGTATGGTCCCATCACATCCGCTTAGCAACACAGCAAGCGTACCGACAAATTAATATCAACTGCAAAATCTACAAGTACTCCACGTTTAAATATTCGCAGATCAGGAGTATTCCACTATTGACCTGAATTGGCCGTGGGAATTCTCTACAGCCGTCTAAAGGCAGACCTGGCATTTAATTTCGACAAATAACGATCGAAAACTGGTGCTATTTGTGAGCACCACATTGTCTATTACACGGCATCAAAAATCAGTAGAGACATTGGGGAGTGAGAGAGTATTAGTGCACAAGAGGCCGATTTTCGATTATAATTACGAAGCGAGTTTATGTATTGGTTCAGGTCTACCTTAGTGGAGTCCTTAGGAATGCGGCTAAACAAATGTTTACGGAAGTTATATATGCTTAGTATGCTACTATTGATCATGGGTACAAAGAAACATCGTAAATAGTTCATAAAATGCAACCCTATGTCAGGCCAAGTAAGACACTGCCATATTACCTACCAGACCGATTCTGAGAACACTATTATTCAGGGAATAGAGATAGTGAACAATGTTTGACAGTACGTGATGAAAGCGTTATGTCACCGTCAAGGCAGAGATATTCGCCAATAAGCCAATAACGACGATGTCGTTAAAAACTTGTGCTGACACAAATTGTTTCTTCGTCTTTGCGCTACACAATGCTTTATAAGCTCAGAATTATTCTTGTATTGATTCCGTTTTCTCTGCCAAACCAATTTAATGCGAACAGCAAATTTATTAGATTGTCCTGCTTTTCTATGGGATTTTAAAGAAGAGTCGAATTAATCCAAGAGTACCGAAAAGAGAAGGTGTATACCATTGAGTATCATGCGATGCTAAAAGACTTCTTAAGCCCCAAACAACTTGAAAACAATTACTTTTCATATGTTACGTTTGCGTGACACAATATGGAAGAACATACTTTTAACAAATGTGCGGAGCTAGAATGGCGTCAATATTTCTGGCTTTGTGATCAGTGTGTATTCTTGTTATCCTCACCTTGTCTCAATTCAATTCAATTTTGGTATCGGGAAGGCATAGTCAAAAGTAAATGGCCCAATATCAGCTTTATTAAAAAGTGGAGAGAGAAAACAATGCTTTGTCAATTGTGAGAATATCGTAACGTAAACCCTCTTTTGTGATTTCACGTTATTGATTCAACTCCTTTTGAAGTTAACTTCGTACCGCTGAATTACGATTTTTAGGATAATATAGGTTTTATTTACAATTCTTAGGAGAGATCTACAAATTATTTACAAGAATCTATGTTTACAACGCTTTAATTCTCGTTATGGTCTTGCTTTCTGATCTTGGCTCACTTTTCGACCTACTTTCGACTGACTTTTCGACTTACTCTTCGATTCATCTTCCACCCGCGTTCCGAGTGACTTTACCTGCCGCAAATATTCTGCTTATACAAGTACCTGTTTTCCCGCTAAATTTCTGCCAATTTTTGTTAATCTTCTCGCCCGTCGCTAGATTCATGAAAGCTCAAATCGTCAAATATGGCATTTTCGTAATAATATGAGCAAAAGAGCGAGGCATGCCAAGCCGGCATAATTAGCGACCTAAAAATATGAAATAAAAATTAAACGAACTCTTATTCACATAAGTAGGCGAAATTTATGATTTTCGAATACAACCTCTTAATAATTGCTTGACGATAGTCGTTTGAATGATGTTAGCTTTTCACTCATAAATACATTAAAGTTTTATTTTCAATAAAAACGTGCATTGTTTGCTGGCAATGTTTACTCCTGCATACTATACATCAGTACATCAGTTGAATATATCAACAGTCATATGCTACCTGTACAAATCGTGTCGCCACAGATCAGGGCGTGTAACTATACAATGAAACTGTCGGAGATAAAATAAAATTGTGTATTTAAAGAAAATATAAACAGGAGAGTAAAAAAAACCGTTAGTCAACATCAAACATTAATAATATACAGCATCAATAAAAAATGTTTATATATATGGAAAATAGACAAAGGCATAAACCATATGGCACATACATATATAAATATATATAGCGCATATATATCATTTATGTAGGTGCATATAAAAAGATAACAAGTAAGAAAATTAAATTCGGTCGGGACCGAATCTTTTATAACCAACACCGTTATCCTAAAAAAGATGAAAGAAGTAAAAGAACAAAATTTTCATGATCTAAATAATATGAAGTGGGCGGAGCTGATTTTTTCTACTTTCAGTATAAAAATTGTTGTCATACACTCATTTGGGCGTTGTAGGTGTTACCTTCGAAAAGTTTAGATCAATTCGAAATTCTTTTGCAAATTTGTGGGGGGATCTTTATTTTCGCTAACGGTAAAATGTTTACCACAAATACTACAAAGTTGCGCGAACAGTCAGATGGACAGACGAATATTCTGCCATGTTTAGGTGCATTCCAAATTTACATACTTTATAGGATTTTTGTAGCTTGTTTCTGTGCGTTATACAGGTATTGAAAAACCAATTCAATTTTGATAAACTATAATATTAGGTAGGCGTGGCCAACGCTACAGACGCTACGCTTGGCAGATGCTACAGCATTGCGCATAGAATATAAGTTCAAATTTTTGTGGATTTATCTGCTATACTTTATGAGTAATGAGCAAAAAAACCAATTTTTCAATCCTTTTGAAAAATGGAGGCGCTCTTAGTTTATGTGATGCTGTCGGCGTGTCCTTCGACCGATTTTGTACATTTTCAACACCAACTTGCGCGCAAGAACTTTCAATATTTACAACAGACATTAGCGAACGTAGAGACGGACATGTTTAAATCGATTTAGTATTTGATGCTGATCAAGAATATATATACTTTGGGGAGTCTCTGATCCTTCCTCCTGGGCGTTGCAAACGTTTTGACAAAATGAATAGACTCTTCATCCTTCCGTGATGGGTATAAAAGTGGATGTCATGCATGTTAAATGAGGGGAAAGAAAAAAGGAAAGAAAGTGAAAATAACCTGTTCTGTAAACAAACAAACAAACTGTTACAAGAGCTGTCAATATTGACTACAATGTTCTTTTCATTTGCTCTCTTTTTTTTCTTATTTTTTCGTATTGCGTTTGAACGCGTTTTTTAGCATGTCAATGAAAACAAACAAAAATTACATTCGGTTTAAGTTTTTACATTAGTAGAATATGTGGCATTATGTATTCAAAATTTGATTCCATCCATCAATACTGCATATAACAACGTAGACATTGAGAAAAGTTGCGTTTTCATCCTCACAGACTGAAATAAACCGTGAAGTACCGCATATGGTGTTTGGCACACTAGACTTAACGTAACCCTGTCAATGTATTTTGGTGCTTAATCTACAGATTGCAAAATTCAGGATATTCTGATGAAATTTGGTAGACTGGTGTGCTTGTGAAAAAAGATCGTGGATATTATTTTCAAGAGAAATGCACTTCAGAATTCTTTTAACTCCAAGTTTCTCTATTTCCAATCTATTCTTTAAGGCTAGCATTATTTACATTTTACTTTGGCAATACTCTCGACTTCTCAACTTTAGTATTCTTTCTCGACTCAAATGTTCTTGTGCAACTCTTGTGCGTGTTGTCGTACGACTCAACTGCCTTCCGCAAATAGTCTACTTTTGTACATTTTTACAAGCATGTTATTATTACTTAACTTCATGGCTTCATTTTTAATCGGTTAACCTGCTTTTCTGCTAATCGTTTTCCTCCGGCGGCAGCTGCTTGACGCGCCGCGATTATGCACTAGGGAATTTGGGATTTTCGTAACAATACTATAGGGTACCAGCCGAACGAAAGAAATATTTTCCGAACACTATTTCCGCATATTAACATTTTAGATAGAAATTGATTTAGTGACATAGTGATTGGATCTATAACTTGATTATGCTCAATGTTGACGACATTAGTCTATTGTTGACACCCACGTCTTATAACGGATTTCAGGAAAAAATACGCCTTACGTGAAAAGAAGACATAATTCGTATTATTGGATGGCGAGGATGGGTGAAAAATAATGATTTTTTTTAGACGGATTAGGTTTAGAATGTGGGCTCCCATCCAACACCCCATGTAAAGCTCTTTCAAAAAGTTGTCTTTATGCTGCCAACATCTCAAATTCTTATATTTGCTATATGGGAAGTGGTCGAACAAGTGCCCCGATCCAAACCATTTCCATTAGCGCACGTCTTTGGACCAAAACAGATCAGTTTTAAATGAATATATCTCCAAACTTGCGGAACACAAGAAAATAAGACAGACAGACGGACAGGCAAGCTAAAAACACAATCACTTTCTGAATCGATAGGTTCAATAATAAAAGGTGGGTCGACGTCAAGTCCTTCTGGGTGTTGCATACATCCGCCCACAGTAAATATTTCCTCGTACCACAAATAGTGTACGGTATAAAAAATAATACTAATTTATGTTTTTGAAACAAAACAGCATCGTAAGAGTTATCCTTACTGTGAATAGTTAGTTGATTATTCTTTCTTCTGGTTCTCTAATAGATTTACATAAATCTGTGGTGTATAAATATACAAATAACAGTTTGAAAGCTCAATCTTTAAGGACGATCAGAAAGAACAGAAAGCATTTAAATGTAAGCCAAACCATATTTTTGCATTCGTTCTAAGTCAAGTCTTACTTTTCTTTTTTAACTTCCATTACTACGCATGCAATTTTATAGATTAGAGAATAAATCGGGGTAGAGCCATAATTTGCCATGTTTTCATATATTTAGCCCACGTTACTTCTATCTAAAAATTGAAAGATAATAAAAAAATATGAGATAGTCACGTTTACTTACTTGTTGTCCCCTCTTTGCGGTAAAGTTATTTCTTCGTCACTCTATTTCAGGTGCTTTTTGAGATTTAATCGCCAAGTTTTATCCATTTTTACTTGAGATGGTAGCAAAGTACGCATGTGCACGACTTTTAAATTAATAGAACTTTTGCGCTGTCCATGGGAAGAGTTTCTCCAAGTTGTAGTTTAATTCCGAACATATATCAAAGTATCGCTAATTGTTGTGTGTAGGCAAAGAAATATTTTTCCTTTCAATTCTGTGATCTTCCAAGTCAACACATACGGCGCAGATCAGCATACCAGTAGGGGTAATTTATGCACGTCATATGGGAGGTTACGTCAAACATAATAATAGCGCATTCTGCTTGAATATAGTAACCATCACGAAGGCCGCTTAATTCTTCTTCTACTGCTGTATCCCGACACTTAGAGTCGACACACCTGTCAGGTAGCATTTTATATAGGTGCTCTTCCCTGTAGCGCCGAGTCACCGAGTAAAGCGCATTTAAAATATGGGATCTTCGCGTCTTCAATCATTAACAATAGCAAAAGTTAAGATGATAAGGTACAAAAACTATGATGGACGCTTTTATTTCATTAGTAGCAACAAATTTGTTATTGTTCTCTTCTTTAGTTTCAAATTTTCTAAATATGCTGACTGTGATAAATTTATAAACGTCATGGATCAAAATCCATGACTTTATTCACATGCGAAATTTTATGGGAATATAATGATGAAATTAATACGCAAGACGTGATGTAATGATGGATTTTTAAAAAACCAGTCAAAAGTCATGGGTCAGTCTCCTTGACATTATTCGCAGGCGAAATTTTATGGGAATATGATGATGAAATTATTACGCAAGTAGGGATGTAATGATGGATTTTTAAAAAACCAAAAATGTTGAGAAAAAAATAAAAGATTTATATTCGCATAATAGGACTTCTTTGATATTTCATCGTTACAAGTTTTAAAAGGAGAATTGCAAACATTGTCGATAATTTTGGTGGTATCATGTTGTCGGTTGAAACATAATTTTTATTTTTTTTTTTATTATATCCGACACCACTTACGGTACAGAGTCTTTGCAGATGTATGTAACAGCCGGAAGAGCACTACATAGTTCAACCTTTTATTATACGGGTCTAAGCTTTATTGTCCATCTGCACCTCCGATGCCTGCTCTCTTGTTTTTGTGTTCAACTTATTGTCCATCTGCTCCTCCGATGTCTGCTCTCTTGTTTTTGTGTTCAACTTACACTTACGCACTTTGTCAGATATTTTGATGAAATTTGGTACATGTGACGTGCTTTGACCCAAAGACGAACACTATTGAACAGTTCGAATCGGTCCACTTCTTCGATCACTCTCCACATAACGCCCTAGTTTGAAACGGCATCATATAGAAAAAATTCCAATTTTCAGAATTTCTCGATAAAAAACGCTGAGCAATAAATATTTCGACATTCTAAATTGGTATGAAAGTTCGGTTCAGCTGGAGCATGGCCGCCTCTCATGTAACGGCTCCTACGAAAACTGAATCTGTATATGGTAAAAATGTGTAATTTTTAATATTTCTTCGTGGAATGTGGTTCATAGTAGTAAATTAACAAAGAAATCAGCCTTACCTAGTTGGGACTATATTGGTCTATTTTTTGGATACCACCGCATACAAGGATTCTCAAGAAATGTAAAAGCTTCATTATTAATGGTTTATGACGAAAATTTGTTCGAGGTAGCAATTTGACATAAAAAATTAAGTGGATCAAATTTGTACCATATGGATCTAGTTTCTGGGCTCCACTTCATATAAAATTTCTCATGAATAGTAAGCCATTTAGAATAAGAGTAAATATTCAATATTTTACGATGAAAGCTGGTGCGTAGTAGCTCAGAAAAAACGGGAATAAATTAAGTTTGCACGTCATGCGATGTTTTAATATAAAAAATAAAATTAATAAAGGCGTGAAAAGTAAGCCTTTACTGCTTATGCGGCAGCGTTGCGGACTCCTAAGACAGGATCAGGAAATATTTTTACAAACTTTTAGTTCAATATTTTGTGTAATGATTTTTCATATATTGTAGGCGTTTTCGTCCATAATTCAGATTGATTACTTTAGTTAACTTTTCGTTAGGGTAAAGGTTTGCACGGAACTTCAGTCTGGTCAAATTTCTCATATTCAACACCAGCACCAGTGACGTAGGAGCTTCAAGAAAATATTTGTAAAGTGTTTTTAGAAATTTTTATTGTTGTTACTATTATTGTAATTTATTCAGATCAAAGTAATAAATTCTAAGACCAAAGCTTAGCATGACCACTAGCAGCTAAGGCTTTTAAGTTCGATTTTTTTCCATCTGTCCTAGTTTCCAGTATATCCATAACACATACGGAACATACTACCAACACAGTCCCCTTTTTTTGTGAAACTTCAACTTCTGTGAATAGCTGACCTTCTAAATATGAGTGCATCGATGCGAAAAGTGGTAATACCAATGGACTAGTTTTGAAGTATATGAGGTTGTGTTAAAAATTTTGCAGCCTAACTTGAAAATTATTTCCTTGGTCGCTTTTGATAGAGACGGGCGGACGTAAGCGAAATTCATCGTTTTTTTAAAAAAAAATTTTTGCCAGAAATCTCGCAAACCTCTTTCAGTTTAGTAGCCTCATCGTGAATTTTCTTCCCGTTAATCGAGTTAAAAATAGAGAAAATGCAGTTTCGTTAATGACAGCCATCTCCTTACTCCTTGATATACACTGAACGGCTCCTGAAGCTTATTTCGTTTAAACGTCAGCATCTAAGTTATCTATACCTAACATTCCGCACACGCTTCGTGAAACAACTAATTTCAGTGGAACGAATTTATATCGAGTAAGAGTATATTGCTTAACCGATACTTTGAAGTCCTTCAATGTACCGAGGCAAACTTTAAATGAGGTCAACGTTTCAATGAACTAAAAATCGGAGATCTGCTTTCACAATTACGTTCACGGCAGAGCGACAAGTCCATTAAGGAATTAAAACTTTTTTTTTTTGGTAGCCAACAAACACTATTACAATAAAATGGTGTAATCTATTACCACAAAATTTAAAAAAATATGTCTATTAGTGCGTACCAATATTTTTAAATTTATTGAAACGGAAACCTTTAAATACAATATCCCGCAAGAGGAAAAAATGGACCTGCTCCACTTTCAAAATAAATGGCTCAGTTATATATCCCTATTCTGGCTACAGCAAGTGAAACGCAGTTTGCTCCAAAGTTTATATTGTCGTTGCCCGCTTCAGTCATAAAACATATTAGAATTCCTTGCCTTGCGCTTACAAGTATTGTAATTAAAACTCAAAATTTCTGCAATAACATCCTAACAGTATTTATAAAAGAGCTTGCATAGATATGTAATGAGTAATCTCTCAAATGAAACTCATACGCAGTCCTCAAGTATTAGGATAAAAGTTTAAAATCTTAACTTTTCTCTTTTTTTTTTTTTGTGTACTGAACACAAGCTAGTTATTGTATGATTCCACTTCATTTGGTACGGTTTCTTCTGACAAGGGAATAGCAAGCAGAACATTTTCCATTTTGAAAATTAGTGCATTTATATATCTGACCAAAGGTTTTAATTTTTATGATTACTGGACCGACAAATGTTAAAAAATGATAATTACGAAAATGAGGTTAAGCAGAGAAGTGAAAGGTTAGCAATAGCAGAAGGAAGCGAGCAATGGAAAGCATATATAAAGTGTAAGTGTTAACTATGTTGTTAGAAGCAATGCTAATTATTGTGTTGGTTTTATTAATAATTGCAGCTCAAGTGGATTATAATTATCCTAAACTTATGACTGCAAAACAAGCAGTAGGTGGTTACTGTGTGTGTAATAGGAGTGCTCGTTATGTGTAAAGGAAATATAAAGTAAACATTTCTGCAATCACTTCGCACTAAGTTCCAGAAAAAATAAAAATTATTTCTCTTTTTTTACAAGAACGCGTCTATGTTCTATGAATTGGCGATTTGCTTTCCATTTCATTTAATTGCTTTCAGCATGAAATCTAGTCGAAGGATTCACATTTATCCACTATGGCAAACATAATGCAGATAATTGTTGAATATATACTCAACTATAAGTTTTTCTCTTTTATCCGTCTGTCTACTGATAATTTTGAAGTCATAACCTAAGGGGAAAAAAGTATACGAAAGATTTCTGATTGCTTTACTTGCAAGACTTTGAACGATTCAAGCAAACGAACAGGGTAGCAGTATTGCAAAATATTTGAACAACTGTTAATATCAGTTAAAGAAAAAAGTTCGTAATGCTTTTCCTAATAGATAGCATTACACCTGCATAATTAATCCTGTCAAGCTATACTGTGTGCGCACTGTATGAAAAGTGATGGTCCAGTAAAGGAAAAATCATCTCGACATTTGTTAGTTCAGTCGAAGATAATTGCGCTCCCTGAAAGCCTTGAGCTATCCTAATAATTTGAAGCTGGCTTCAAGAAAGGCCTATGAAAATGGCTTAGTTCGGTTCCCAGAAATGCTTTTTTCAAGAGTCCGGATAAGCTCTCGTAAAACACGTACATATGTTTTTTTTGAACACCCATTGACAAAAACACGGGGATTGTGGATTAGCCCGAAGTGTATGCTCAATCCAGCCAATTGTCGAGGAACTCAGGTTATTCAGGAGTGTAATGCTCATCTTAAACCTGAGATGAGTAAGACGCAGCGAAATTTTAATTTTCTCATACTTTTTTTGTTGTAGTAATAATTGGAACTATTTGAGTTTATCGCTGCTTTCGCTGGTTTTCTATCTGGATACGGAAGTTTGACACAACTCATAACGTTAAGATTGTGGCGTCTCTTCTATACCTTCTGGTCTAAAGAGAACTTAGGACAAACGGAGACGCAGGTCTGAGCATACACGAGATATTGTCTGGGCAACAACGGGATATTTTTAGGAGCAAAAGTTCCACCAAACTATCTTCAAACTAACTTCAAAAGTTTGCCTCTTCTGACGAACACTTACTCTAATCAATGTAGAAAAATTAATCTATTTAGCGTTAACATTTTCACCTATTGCTCAATTATTATAGCAGTGATTCTAAAAAGATAGCAAAACGGTTTATTCAACCCATACATAGACATAAAAATAGACTTTGTTCAAAGGTGAAAAACATTACAAATTATGTAAAGTGCACCGAAAGAGACGCTGTAGACTTAGTTGTCGTTTTTATTGTCGCTGCTGTATAAAGTTTTAAGCATTAGGAACTAGTTTTCATTTCTATTCTAAGAAAACTTTCAAGCTTCCAACGTTACGCTGCGTTCAAAACACTTCAATATTTTTAGTTGCATTTGTAGTAGTTGTTATTGTTGTTTTTGAAGTGGTCTACATAACCATACTCAATAAAACCGGTAGCAGAGATGATGACTAACCTTGCGTAACCTTAGCTGGCTTACAGGAATTTATTTATGGTGTGCGCAGACACAAGAAAGGTTGACTGCATTGACTGCGTTGCAAAATAGAAGCACAACAGAAGAATGAACAACTAACGCCCCATTTGAGTATAAAACAAGAGAGGGGAAGACTATATAATTTTTAAGCACTACCAACACACGCAAGCTGCATGTGCTCAATACTGTCCCTCATCTTGCTATTCTACATAATAAATAATGCATAGATTCTGGTTGATGACCGCCGCAATATAAAAGTGCTATGTTAACCAAATAGAACAAAGCAAAATATTGTCGGTTATCGATAATCGCTTGGAATTATAGCTGCGTAATGCATTGAATGGCCTACAATATAAACTATATAAAAAAATAAGTACTAGCAAGTGTTCAGAAGATAAAAATTTATTTCATCTTATACTCATATACTCATAGACACATATAGCCGTGATGGGGTGCAAGAATGTATTATAAAATTCAAAGGAATATCGCTCATAAAATATACGTCTAACGTCAAGTTTTTTTTCGCACAATTCAGCAACAACGTAAGTTACATTTTTACAGCCTACACCACTTCTGAAACAAAAATATATTAAATTTGTATCAATGTGTGCAACATCCAGAAGGACTTGAAATGGGCCCATATTTTATTATACCGATCGATTCAGAATTAATTTCTAAATCACTTTCCGAATCGATTTAAGCCGTCTATCTTCACTAATCAATCACTAAGGCTGCATGTCTATCTATCTGCCTGCCTGTCTTGTCTTTTTGTGTTCAACCTCCCGGCCGCAATTTTGATGGAATGTTGCTGAAATTTGTTACACAGACGTGTTTTTGCCAAACGATTGAAGATGGTTCGGATCGGACCACTTTTTCGACCAATTTTTGAAATTAGGTTAAGAAACACTATAAGATAATATTTGTTAGCAAATTTTACCAAATGAAATTTTTCAGCCCTTTTGGTAATCAGAGAATAATTGTTAAAGCTTATCGTTGGAAATGCTTTCAAATAAATTTGAACGCTTTCTAGAGACATATCTCAGTGCACTCGAGAAATTAGAAAACAACTAGTAATGCGTTAATATGCAATTTTTCAGAAGATGTCTTTATGACATCGATTGTTTTTGGGAAGCACTTTAGTGCAAATTCGCGATTTCAGGGAAAAAAATTTTTTCAAGCAAAATAACCTATTTCCTGATCTCCTAGGAGGTCTAAAAAGATCTACTAACTCAATAGAATTAAGTTTTTTTATTTTTGTCTTTACTACAGTTAGTTTGTAACTTAGATTCGGCTGATGACTTGTTCTGTAGCGGAATTTATTCAATAAATAAATAAACCAAAGTACAAAGAAAGGCACGAAAGTCTTGTGCTTCGGTTTTTTATGACGAAAATAGATGAAAAATTAGTGAAGCAGGGGAGCATATTTTATGATCTCTTTCGTCTAAAATATTTTAACTTCTTTACTTACGTATATTGACAGACGGTTTCGTGCTAAAGAGTTACTTGGTGAATAAGGTTATTGAGAGTTCGTACTAATGGCCGAACATAAAAAGAGATTTTATTCTCATATACCAAGAATTTCCACTGCTAAATCAAAACTGACAATGTTCCTCGCTTACGGTTACGATTTATACTTGGTAAAGCGCAATTCAAAATTCACTCGCAGCAGGAATCGATCCCGCGTCTTTCGACCTCTTATCGGACGTTATGTCCACTAGATTATACGGTGCCCACTTGAATTAAAGCAAGTTTTTACAGCTAAAGAAGAAAAGAAGTAAGAATTTCAAATTTGGAAGATAAGTAGGACTACACCGCGAAAAATATCAATCATTCTAGACCCGCAATTTCTTTGAATTAACTGGCAAGTCCATGAATTTAAATTTATATTTCTTTTACGTTATTGCTCAATTTATTCGTATTAGAAATTAGTATGCGGCCAAGATATTGGTAAGGATTCATTTGACGCAAACAATCTTTTCAGGGCGCTTTAGGAAATATTTGAAATTCCAATGAAAGAATTGCGGATTGTGAAAATTGAATGAAATTGAAACTTCCAAGCATCCACTAGGCCAAGAAAAAAATTAATTTTCTTAAGAATTTGTAGTGGTTTTCCACGTCATTTTCACCACAAACATGAGATAAGCAGCCAATAAAGGGGTAACTCCTTGCGAGCTGATTTGATTTGATTTCAAGTAAGAGAATAGACAACGGCAACGCAAATGGCACACTTACCCGTCCGCATGCGGCAAATATATCGTGTTGACGACCGGCAAGAGCAGATGTGCTCAGTGCCATGCAAAAGATTAATGCAGACCTCAGATTTGACCGGGATGTATATGTCTTAGCTAGAAAACAACAAACTTATTTCGGTCAAATATTTACGCGCAAATATTTCGCTCCCCAAGTAAATATGTTGAGAAGGGATATGCTTAAGCAAATGAATTATATTTATATATATATATATATATATATCCGAGCATCAAAGATTAGTGGTTAATGGGTTGACGGTAGAAAAAGCTAACTTGATTTATATGAATTAAAGGAAAGAAATGATTAATATACGTTTCGACAAACTGTCACGTTTCTATCCTGTTTTCGCAAACCGCTACTACTATTGGAAATACAAATTAGTTCGGTCCTATTCGGTAAGAGAGATTGTAACTAGTACTGTAGAATACAGACCAAAACTGTGGCTTCTTCATTTGTCTTTAAGCTACACGCAACTGCGTAAACTGTCACACTAAAGCGAAATTTAAGGGAATTTAAGGGAAACTTTTTTTTCCTGATTAATTTACGGGAAAGCATGGCTAAATTCTTATGAGTGATGAACAGTGGACGCGCTGTAATATTTAAAGTCTAAATAAACATAATAGAGAGTGTGCGAACCCATAACATCGACGAAAAGGCTGAACATCCTTGATTTCAGAGGATCAGCTGGACGTGGTGTATTAAAATTTGTTCCAACCAACTATCCCCTAGGAATACTTCGTCTAATAATTGATGCATTTGCGCCAAAGATATGGTCGTAATATACTAAAACTGATGACGTCGTGAGCTTTTGGTATGAAGGAATTCGGCTCCGTATGGCAAAACTCGCTTAGGAGTCTCGCAGTCTAACCTGGAATGTTCTACCCTTCCCGCTATTATCAGCAGATATTACTACTACCCATTAATACAGATATCTACAGATGACTCATTGTCTGTTCGAACAGGGCTTCGAATGCTGGTTCTTTGGGGATAGATTGAAAAGAAAGTTTCAAACAAAAACCTTAAAACTTATTTGCCCACATAATAATAAATATTCTGGGGGAGCAACTCTGGAAGTAAGAGATTTTAACCTGACACACAAAGAGACGTTCGTTGCTTATGCTTTCTACGACTTAAAAATCTTTGACTAATATCCTGTGAAGAGTATTACGACTAAAGGAACTGAAATTTATAATTATTGAACTTAAGTTTCATACTTGGAAAATATGTCGCAAGCAATGTTACTAATTATTATTAAGATAGATCGCACGATGTCATTTTGTTCCTCTTGCACTTTTTAATCACCTAAGCGACCGAACATCAGAAGAGCACGTTTTGAAGAAGTGCACGGGTATTTTACGAAATCTTAAAAGCATCGCATTTTTTATGGTCTATAAGAGATATTTCTTAAGCTGCTTGTGCTCATACCATATATTCAGTCACGCATAAATATGTTTGTTTATTGACATTAAGTGCAAATCAGACAAAAAGCACTAAATTGATGGTACAAATCTAAAGCTGCGTTTATAGGTTAATATATTTTCTTTCGATAGTTTTTTTACAATTTTTTTTCTCTATATACGGTCAGCCGTTTAGTCACGATTTTGATGAGCGTGTTTGTGTATATTCATATATCATACGCACATTTATCAAGTGTCGCTTTTAATGGCACGTAAGCCTTATTAATGAGTAAATGGTTAAAAAAGCTCGCAAATCTTTAATGCAAAAAATGACAAACTTTCGATTTACATGGAGGTTTTTAACCTTCACTTCTAGCTTCTATTGACACACATGTTTGCGAGTGAAAACACTTGTGTTAACATTGCGTTTAAATTACGTTTTATTTCTTATTCTAAAGTTCTTTGTTCACATATAAGCTAATGGCAAATAGTGAAAAATACTTATCCATAGAACTATAAATGCTTAAGTAGTTGATGAAAATAATGCTAATCTTTAAGACATTTTGCATTGCGATAATAGAATAAGAAACTTTAAACTCTTCTTTATGTCTTTTTTGTTGAGAGATTTTCCCAACAATCATTTATTAGCAAATTTTCATTTTTTTATTAATGACAGTAAGTATAATTTAGAAAAGAAAAGTGAATAAGTGACGAAGGGCATCAAGAGATTAAGAAGAATTAAAAAACATACTAAGAGTATAGTGCTTTAACGAAAACATATTAACTTAGCAGTACATAGCATAATTTCCAATTCGGCAAATCGGGTACTAATGTGACACAAAAAACAAGTCGGCAAATTCATGCTGTCGAGGGTGTTATCACTGAAAGCAGGATTATACCGCGCAGTATTTTAACTTTTGAATCGTTAATGTAAGCTTAACTTTTATCGATTATCGATTCAGAATTAATAATTAAGCTTGTTTGTCTGGCGGTCCTTGTACCCATCTGATGTCTGTCCAAATATTTTATGTTCCACCTACAGGTAGCAATTTTTTAAATATTTTCGTAAAGTCTAGTACACCGGCACGTTTTGTTCCAAGGGCGAACGCTATTGCACCTGGCTTGGATGACTCTTTCGTTTGCTACCCATATAAAGCCTTATTTCGAGGCCAACTATAATGTTTACAGTGGGTTTTTGCTTATTTTCAAGAGAAAAATGATATGAAATCACCTGAAACGTGTAGTGTCGGTGTGATTTCTTAATATGGACCGTCGTTTTTGAAACCCGGAAAGCGAACTTTAAATTTAAAGTTCTTTTTGAGAGTTTTGAGAGTGAGTAACCTAAAGCAAATGGTCCACACGAAGTTTTTTCGAGTTCCAGACAAACTTATGGAGTCCTATAACCGTTATGACTTCTTTAGAAAAAGTGAAACGATTATAACTCCGGTAAACTCGCTGGGAAGGAATATATATTTTCCGATGCACATATGCCAAAAACAATGCAAAAACCTAATGTCCTCCTCGTGGCAAATATGACGACAAAACAACTGAGGTTAGTTTTAGACTCCATTGTCATGAACATGTCTATAAGAACAGGAAAGTCTCTGGGAGAAAGTCAGGGGAGACTTAAAATTGTATTTGTAAAATTCGATGTTAAAATGGCATCAATTTGCCCAAAATGTCTGCTATAATTTGCAAACGTTCATCTAATCAGACATAACATTAACAAAATTTAGGTAATTGTTCCCATGTTGAAGACAACGCTAACAGCAATGTACTTTCTACGTCTACTACCCCGAAGAATGAACGTGCGCCTATATTTTATGGCAAGTCCTGCTGTACCTGTAGAAGAATAGAGAAAATCGACCATGCCTACTCGACATTATAGGAGATTGCAATTTCATTCTTTTATCGTTTGACGTTTGAAAGAAGAAGA
>CCAG010007612.1:0-43702 GCA_001077435.1 Glossina morsitans morsitans | reverse complement strand
GGCGTTACGAGATTAGCATTCATTGATAGCGTTTCGAAAAGCACGAAACCTAGGTCTACGCAATAAACACAAATCATGTTCGATTAAAATGTACAGAAAGGTCGTTCGAATTGCGAATGACGACGTTTTCTACAAACTACAAATTCTTTTGTTTACTTTTGCTGATTTTTGTCATAATCTATTGTCCTATTGTTTTTATCGTTTGTCATTCCCTTGATGATTTTATAGATCAAGTGTCAATGAGCTTTTTGAAGAGCTTATTATTAATATTCCTTAAGGGATTGTTTTTAACTCTAGCATGCATTATGAAACAAAAAGACGTTCGTTTTTTAACAATTCTTACTTCTACTACTAGTACTTTCAGGGTCTTCGGTTTTGCATACATCAGTATATTTTAGCAGTGCTGAGGCATCATTTATAATGAAGAGATGGATGGACAGTAGTTGAAATAAGTTTAAGAAAATTAAATATCAAACCTAAATTCGATTGATTGAAAATCGAATTACCCCAAATTACTACTGTACGTACATAAATGGGTTAAAACAGACCCAAAGACAATTTCATCACAATCGAATGAAACCACCAAATTACTATAAATATTTTTCTAGTTTTATTCAATATCAAAAATTAAACAAATTAATTGGAAATTATATAATTTTTACCCATCAAAAACTAAAAAATATCTCAAAACATACTTGAAATTGAAAATCAATTGAAAATAAGTGCGGGTAGCCGGAATAGTGAAAGAGCTGCAATTATACATAATTGACCGATCAGGGCGTACGAGGTGAACTTGAGAGGGAACGTTTATATTATCGATATGTGTATGTGAGCAACGAGAACACTGATAGTGCAAATTAAAGAACTTGTAAAGCCGGACGAAGGGGTCAAAAGAAAATTACATCGCACATTTTATTCACGTCAATCCTAATTAATTAGTTAATGAATTAATTTTTATAATAATTAAATAATTAATTTTTAATAATTAATTTTTAATAATTAATTTTTAATAATTAATTTCAAAATTAATTTTTTTAATTAAAAAATTTGTAATAATTAATTTTTAATAATTAATATTTATAATATATCACTATGCTATCTTAGAACGTCTAAATTATGAAAAGGAATTCGCAAAACCGAAGACCCTGAAAGTACTAGTAGTAGAAGTAAGAATTGTTAAAAAACGAACGTCTTTTTGTTTTCATAATGCATGCTAGAGTTAAAAACAATCCCTTAAGGAATATTAATAATAAGCTCTTCAAAAAGCTCATTGACACTTGATCTATAAAATCATCAAGGGAATGACAAACGATAAAAACAATAGGACAATAGATTATGACAAAAATCAGCAAAAGTAAAACAAAAGAATTTGTAGTTTGTAGAAAACGTCGTCATTCGCAATTCGAACGACCTTTCTGTACATTTTAATCGAACATGATTTGTGTTTATTGCGTAGACCTAGGTTTCGTGCTTTTCGAAACGCTATCAATGAATGCTAATCTCGTAACGCCAAACTAGAAGAATGGAGAAGTGATCAAAAAAGGTTCCAATTCCGAAAAGAGCAACATACCACAACATAATAGAAAAAAGGAAACAATAAAAAATGACAAAACCGATTTGATATGGATAATGGTGTCTTAGTATCAGTGTCCAGAATAATATTATAAGGGTAATGCGTCGATTTAAAGGCTATTCATACATAGTAGCAGATTATCCACTGCCGTGTTTCTTTTCGATTATCTTATGGAACCGATAACGGGGATCCGACTTCGTCCTCAGTGACACTTCTTAAAAATCTAATTAGCACTGAATCATTTGGAGATCATTGTTGCACAGCTATTTATAATAATCAGATGTACGTTGTCAAAGTTGCTCAAGAGGCAAAATATAGGTGATCTGAAGTAGACGGCTTAATTTTATCTGCCACATATCATTCGCTCAATATGTGACTACACATATTGAAAAAGTCCCGTTATTTGAATTGTACACGAATACGTTCCAGGCTGCGATGGTTTTCGAGTTTATTTTAGCTCCTTTTTAAAGACTATCAGCGGAACGATAAATAATAATATATATATAATATAACCAATGCAGATTTTTGGCATCTGAGGTGTCTAGATGATGAAAGAATAACCCCCAGAGAGATCCGTCGTGTAAGCCATAAAAAAACTAACTTTTATACGATTGTTTTTATAATTAAATGAAAACAAAATACAAATTATTTCAACAATTATGAATTCACAGGGACTGAAAGGGCGAAAAATGTCGGCAATTATCAGGGCCAGATCTTATGCCTGCTATTGATTGTTTTAACTCCCGAAAGACGAGAAGGTCGAGCAAAAATTTCTCAAATTATTATCAAGTTTAAGTGATAGGTGTTAGCAGAAATAGGTTTTCTTCTTTTTTTTGCCGAAGAGATTTCTTCTTGAAAACAGGGATGATATCGAGTTTAAACGAACTGGTAAGCGTATTACTAAAAATTTCTTACAATTTTCCTCTCGCAGCAATTCGACGAAATTATTGCAACGCATCAAAATTCGGCGAGATTTCTTCAGATATTTTAACATAATAGCTTTTCATAGCTTCAATATCAAACTATTTGGCTATGGCTGTTACCATATGTACGCATTTGTGGTCAAATTTTGCGCATTTTTGTTAATGATAATACTCGTATGTGAAATGTTAGTTAAAAATAGTGTATTAAAAACTAAGAGCTCACCCCACTGCTGCTGATGATGATGATATTAACTTATGACGCTTTCATGGATGTTTTGTGTAATTGTTTAAAGCGATATCCGTAGTCCCAACAGCATGAGCGTGATCTTTATTACGATCATGTATGCCTTTATCGAGTACCGCTTTCTTTCTCGCCTTTTGAGTTTTAAGCTGTAACAATAAGAGAAGAGCACAAATAATACCGCTGTACATATTCGAAGACAAAGCACAAACATACAAACATAACTGCAATTGAACATTTATAACTGACTTAAAAAAAACAACTAAACTACTTACGCGTTGTATGGTCTCTTCAAAATTTTGGTGTGGTTCCACACGTTTCATGGTACCACAACTTTTCAACTTTTCCGAAGTCTAAAAAGAAAAAAAGAAAAAAGTCGTTGTAACATAAATTGTGACATAATTTATAAACCGAGAGAACGAGCGATACGAAGGGCGAGGATGAATAACAACGCAAGACAAAAAAAAAGCAAAGCGAACCAAATAATTTCATATTCACATGCAATTAATGACGTTGTGCGCGGCCAGTTTCAAAACGACCAGTTGTAAAACTAAAAGAAAAATAAACTTGACACTTGAAAAAACAAAAAAAAACGATACTAAAGAAAACCAGCAAAAAAGAAAGCCAACCAACCGCCGGCAGTCACAGTTAATCTTTGTTTTTATAACATCTTTCTCTTTTATGTGTCCATCTAAGTGTCCATCTATCCCCGTGACTGGGTGAAAGTTTAAAACGTTATCATTAAAATTTTTTACTGTCCGTCGACTTTCAAATATACCCCAGCTTTCTGTAAAGCTCATTGTTTCTATATATTACAAAGCTCTTGAATTAATATCTTTCTTGTCTGTTGCTTCGTTATTCCAACAAAATCATGCCAAGTATAGGAGAGAGAGTTTTAGGCGTTTAAATACCAATTTTTCATGAATTACTAGATGCTACTTTTCATCGAAATCATAAGCCAATAATTCTCGAATGAGTATTCAGCGTGTTACAATATTAATTTTTCGTAAATGTCCAGCAATTACACTGACGACTTATTCGCATTGAAAATAATAGCGAAGGTCAACTTAAGCGCTAATGGAATAGCCAACATTCACTCCAGCGTGGGTGCCTTCATGATCGAGGTAATAAATTAGCAGAAAATAGTAAATAAAAAGTAAAGCATATATATAAGCGTATATATATATATATATATATTTTATAAGTCACTTAGGGACTAAGCTTACTTGTAAGGATATTGGCGAAGAAGGGACAGTTCGAAAAGTAATGATATGATGACACATTTTTGAAAAGTAATGATTCCACCTCAGATTTCTAAAGAAATATTGGAAAATCTAAATAGAGAATATCAACATAAGCACGATTCTAGAAGAAAGAAATCTAAGGGACATCTTTTACTGTAATCATACATTCAGTAATGACTCGACTACCCCAATCGATTCGACTACCCAATATCACATCATTGCCAATATCGATAGCAACGTGATGCTTTATGTTTGATCGAATCAGTTGTTATCTGAGCCGCCTTCGAAATGCGTAAATGACGATTATTGCAATTACCCGTAGGGCTTTAAAACAATGTTAATATGTATTGCTGACAAATGGATGACCACCACTTGGCGAATGATCAAGCTATGGTGTTGTCAATCGGCGTCAATAGACTCCCTAATTGGCCATAATTGGCTATCGTTTTCAGAAAAACACAATTTTTCGGATTATATGGAAACATGGAAAAAATTGTGATTCGCGCTGACCATTATATTAAATAAGATATACCGTCTCTCGTATTGTGATATCAATCATTCAACGGTTCCTTTAAAACGAAAGAGAAGAATTGAAATTAATTGAAATTTTCGAATATCTGTGGTAAACGTTTAGTGTATGAAAAATATTAAAAGCCTAACAAAGGAAACGAGCAAAGCTCTCATTTAATCTGAGTAAAGTAAGTGAAAAGTGAAAGTGAAATTCTAATGAAGCTCAATATTTTTTAGATTACAAACCAAAAGATATATATGTGTCTACACTCTGCGCTTTTCTATGTTTGTAAATTGTTCGCTTAGTTGATGACTTACTCTCGACAACTGTGTATTGTGGACGATCACCTGTAAATTTTGTTAACATTGCTTTTTTTATTGCTTTTTTTTTAATTTTTTTTTATTCAATTTCTTTATCCTTTTTCCGCTTTCGCTTAACTTGCAATTCTTCTCTACGGTTTAAGAGCTGTTCATACTTTTGTCTCTTATATCTTTTTTTGGTTGTTTTTGTTCTTTTCTTATATTTTGAAAAAATATAAACACCAGGAGCAACAGACAAAAGCATCAACACAGCATTAACCCTAAAAGAAAAAAAAAAAAAAAATAAACTACGTTTAACAACAAAATTTCTGTTAACATCATTTTGTTGTTGGCCATTGTTGAAGGTGCTTTTTTTGTGTCCACAAATGTCTTCTCTTCTACATTTACACTTCTATACAGTTAAATGTCTGTGTATATTTAAATATACATACATAAATACATATAGATACATTTATGTATATGTGTATGCGTGAAAGTATCCAGGATATTGTAGGAAACATTTGTACATCAAATGTACTCGAGTGTTGTCCTTTTCGTAACAAGTGTAAACCGCCAGTATGTGTATGGCCATGTCAGTCATGCTGCACCACAGAATGACTTGGACTCGAACTCTATACATTGGATGGATGACCAGCCATTACAGGGATAGTCACATTATTTTGCATATGAGTGTAGTAGATAAGTATGAAAATATATATGTATATACCTATCTATCTACGTGTGCTTTATTGCATGCAAACAACAATCTTTATAATTAATGTTTTATTGTTGTTTTTGTTGTTGTTGTGATTGTTACTATTATTATTGTTGTTGTTGTTGTTGTTGTTGTTGTGGTTGTTGCTGATGATGATGTCGTTGAATTTCATATTTAAGCACGATTTGTGCTTTAGTTGACCGTATATCAGTGAGTATGTGTTGTAACAATTTACAGGTGGTACTAAGTCGTACAATCACTTATTTAATAAACATTTGTGTATGTTTATGCTATTTGTAGTCACATAATCGTTACCATCTTATCTTATCTCCTTTATACACTTAAGACAGACAATGCAGTAAAATTTCAAAAATTGTTTTTCTAAGTTTGTTCGCATGCAATTAACCGAACGCTATGGCTATTATAGTTTAAGGATATTTTTCAGGGTTATTCAGAAAGGATAGCTTATCTAAACAGCTTACAACTCGCTTTTAACAGACAAAAAGAAACATTTGTTAGATTTATGGATTTCTTCTTCATCTAAAATCCAGCAAATCAACAACAGATAAACTTGCTAAGCCCATTAGACAAACGTTTCGATGTGTTGCCTAAACTTTAATTCTCTTAAGTTCTAATTAGTTTTGATATACGTACACATGTTTTTTTCTTACGTAACCCCCACGTGCGCCAAGTTACGCATTTTAGTAAGTTTTAAGCATTTTAAATTTTTCTTGTACTAAATTTCATATGGACACGTGAAGAATCAAAGCTTCCCGCCAAACACTTTACTCATTGAACACTTCCCTTTTCATAAGGATATCGTTACAAAACTACACCAACACTTGATTGTCTTCACCAAATAAATTGAAAATTTATACTGAAGGAATAAAAAGAGTAATATTTGGAGGTACAGATCGGAACTTAAATTGTGATCCATGATCGCTGGGAGATCTTGCACCAAGAGACTTGCAGTTAAAATTATTTTAAACCCAACCGAATGAAATAAGGTTTCAGTCATAGATACTACATGTTACAATTTTCATAAAATGAATTCAGTTTTACCCGACTTGTCGACTTCTATGGACTTGGCAGCTTTTTGCTCTAGATTTCTAAATTCTAAACAATCTTTTAAAAAGGCCAACTTATCCAGGTCATTTGAAGTATGTAAAGTTATAGTCGGAAGATTTACTTTTTTGGACTATTTAAAGTGTTGTTCATTTCATTCTCCCACAATCATTGTCTTATTTTATTTTTGAAAGAAAGTAGGAAAGAAGCTTCAAATCACATTTTCTTTCACAATGCACAATGCAAGAGCACCTAGAATAGAAAAACACGCCGCTTCCTGATGGCGTGTTCTTCATATGCTCGCTCTTCATATATGTTCATAAAATTTTGATGCGTTACGAGCAGGAACAAGCGTGCATACATCATTTTCTGTTAGACATATCCAAAGTCAATAGCTACGTTTGGCAATCTCGACCTCAACAATGACACCTTGTTTTCCCAATGGCCAAGGACCAACGGCGACCACCGTTCCACTACGCTATTCCCATATTTTTCTAAAAAAAAAAAAAAAAAACGAAATATTAAAGCTTCTAACAACTATCTCCTTTGATTGAAAGGGGAATTTGGAAAATGGTTGCATTGTCTTAGAACCGTGAAATAAACTATCGTGGCGAATTTTCGATGTTCGATCGCACAGACTTTTACCCGCAAAATTTTCCCCATCATGTGCATATATATTTCATTATCTATATACCTATTTCGAAGTATTCCAGGTTATAAGTACCTTCAGCGTGAGTATGGCTTTTACTGAATTTTAGTTATGTACTATGTGCGACACCTTTCAATCAAAACCGTATTGAAGATACTTTTCTCATAGCGGGCACAAGACAGTTATTAGTGTTGACTAGCGAACGTAGCCATCCAGAGCCACTTTTGCTAAGTGTAGATGGGGAAGGATGGCTTTCGACGAGGTAGCCTCCACATGTTTGACGATGTGATTTCATTAGAAATTCACGCTATTCTTAAAACTTTTACAATTTATGTAATTCCTAAAATCCTACAGGGCATACTCAGCAGTCCTATAATAGACGAATAAAATTAAGTTTTTGAATTTACTTGTTTTAAACTGTGGATTCCATTGTATATATATATTCAATAATAAAATGAGCCCAAGGTAGATAGATGAGTTCAATGAATTTCATCTTGTAAGCCAACAAAAGCATTCTTTTATTTCTCTCTCTCTCACCCATTGTTTTACATTTCCCTGAATAAATTTTCATTTATTCATTTTTATTTATTTTCCCTTTTGCTTTCTTTTTCTTTTTTTTTTTTTTTTTGTATTAGTTCTCTTTGCTTACCTTTAATTGCATGCTTTCTGATTGATTTAACTCGTCGCCGCTCTGACGTAGACCATGCAAAAAACGAGCAAATACTGTACGGCGCTTATGACGATTTCTTCCCTCTGAGTATATGTATATACCACACAAAAAGCAACGAATGAAGTGCGCGTGCAGAAGCAAAAAAAAAAAAACAAATAGTAAATCAATTTGAATCATTTTCTTATAAATGATTATTAATCTACACATTTTATTATTGCATAGCGACATACCTGTTGCTGAGAAGTCGTGGAAAAAATTTGCGCGAGCACCCGGATAACTATGCTGCATGCCAGCGATACCGCCGATACCCCCACTTAAATTAATAGCTGATTTCGAATCTATGGCATTGCGTGCCATACGGTTCACTAAATCGCTTTGTGTATAGCTATAAATTTCATTTTCCTCCCGATTCGATAAACAGCTTGAAGGCTACGGCATAATAATGATGAATAACAAAATTCAGTTATTTGCGTATATATATATATATATATATATGTTATGTGTATATTAATGTAAAATGCTCACCAGATACTTTCCAGGCACATATAAAGGTTGACTATGACTTGTCGGTAATATAGATTGATTTGCAATATTACCCGCTATCAAGGCACTTACGCCCATGCCGCTATTACCACTACTGCTGCAACCGCCACCACCGCGTCTTAAGGTATGTGTGCCACTGGTACCGCTGGCAACCATGCGTAAATGACGTTCTTTCCATTTTGAAAGACGCACCGATTCAATGGCATCTAAAACATCCTCATAAGGCATGTTAATCTCTTTGCTGTAGTGGGCTGCCAAACCTTCCAGGTAACCACGCTTCCCTTCCTGCGCATAAATATTTAATCGCGTAAACATTAAATTTTTTACATCTCTAAGCACATATTGCTTTCTCTAATAATCTTTCTTTCTCTACAGGATATGCATGACGTAATGGGTAGTCGGTTGGTTATATTGCGCATCATATAGCTTTAGGTATGCATAAATATTTGTAGGTAGGTTTAAGTGTGTATGTGTTTTATATGCGTGCAACTTGAATTCGTACATAAAACAAATGGGTTAAGTAAAATCTAGGCTTTCTGAAACAAGGAGCAAAAAAAATGTCATTTTATCGTTACTGATGATGAGAGTAAGTAAATATGAAGTAGGAACGACTGAACGAAGGTAAACGTATAGCAAACGCAACAGTAACGTAGCAACAATATATGGTAAAGGAAATTATTCAATGTTTGATATTTGTTTTGTGACTGTGCGGCGGAAAATTGTTAACGATTTACATAACGTTGGCAGCAACGGCAGTTACTACCACTATCTGTATTATCGCAGTACCGCAACAAACACCAAGTGTAGATTTGTGCTGCTAAAGGTAAAAGAAGAATGGACAGAGATTAAGAAATAAGCAACGCAAAAAAGAAAAATACATATATCGTACGATTTACGTACGTACACAGAGAGAATGCTTGATAATGGGAATGAACGAATGAACAAATGAATGAAAGAATCTGACTGACTTTACGAACACATATATATATATATATATATATATATGTTTATACGTACATACGTATGAATGCTTGCTGCCTATATGGATGGATGGATGCTATATTTTGATATGAAATAGAGCCACTCACTCATACGGACGCTTATACATATGCACAATCTCCGCGACGTTATGTAAATGGAAATTAAAATTTATTTACATTTCAGTTTTATGAAATGTTGATGTTGTTGATGTCGATGATGTTATTTGCTGTTACTGCTGCCGTTGTTGCTGTTGCAGTTGCCGTTTCTGAGCCTTTAGGCGCTGTCGCAATTGCACATATCAAAAATTATGATGAATGCGTATATATTCACTGTTGAAAAGATTACTACTTTACCGTATGAAGCGTATTATTTGCTTTTCAAGTCAACTTTTTTTTTTTTTTTTTTTTTTTTTGTTTTGAAAAAACCATCTACAACAGCGGCATCGGTGGCAGCAGCAACATCATCATCATAATATATGTCACTAGTTCAGGGACGCGCGTGCATGATGAATACACTCATGTTTGTATGAATTACTTGTTTGAATGAGACCGAGCGCGTATAAGGGTGCAAACAAGTGTTTACGAAATTCTACGGATGCTTATTAAAATATCAAAAACACATACATCTCAAACCACTCATAGCAAGCGATTCGTCATTCAATCAAATGGATGGAAATATGAACACAAGCGGAAAAACTATGTTCATCTTAAGACGAACTTTGAATCCTTTACAATAATTATCAGCAGATTTTTTTGCGTTTATGACCACAATAGATAAACAAAGGACGGGTGCGGTAAAAGATGCACCGCAAGTGCACGTCCATCTTTGTCTTTATTAAAGGAACAAATGGCGGAGAAATTGCTAAAAGCGTCCTTTTAAGATCGCACTAGAAAATCTTATTATCAAATATTTAGAGCCCTTAGCGAATATCGGTGGAAAATTCGTTATGACTAAACCTTGAACTGGCGCAACTGATTAATTCGCTCGTAAGTAATTTATTTAAGTCGGTAAACTTATTCTTCAAGACTAGAGAGACAGGACAGGACAGGACCATCGACATTTTTTTTTTACATTTTAATTGAAGAAATTATTGTACCCTCAGCAACGTGATATTACCTTCTCCGCATTTCTGCAGACTGCAAACAAAATGGAGAAATTAGCATACGCTCAGACTATGTAAGAATACCCTAAAAATAAAAAAAACAAGAGGAACAAAGGAAAAACTTTACAAAAAGTTACATTTCACTTTTGACCCTTATTTTCCTAGAAAAAGTCACATTTACAAAGTTAAACACACAAATGCAAGTTTAATGTTGCATTTATGAGAATTTATTTTTAGACCTACTTTTCATTACATACTCTCACCCGCATATCGAGATCGTATTAATTTAGAATAGTTTGCAATTGCTTAGGACTTATTGGTTATGCTCTTACGAATATCAAGTACAGCCATAATTGATGCAATCGATTAAGATTTATTTCTTTAATCTCTTTATACCTTTAAGGGCGACAGCGGCGAGAATGATTCCACAGTAGAGACATACGAGACGGCATTGAAAGACACAACAGTGCTAGAGAAAAGATATTGCTAGCTACAAAGGGATACACAAAGATAGCTAGAGAAAAATAGATATAATTGCCAATTGCGCGAGACAGACGAAGTAATGTAATTACAGGAAGAGAGGCAGTGAGACAGAGATAACCAGAGAGACAAAAGTGCGCTAAATTTTTATTACAAAGTGAAGGCATTAAAGGAATTAGTAATAAAATGCGAGGGTACCGTAACTGTAAGACAAAAAAAATGGGGACTAAAAAAGTTAAAACAGACAATAAAACATCATGCAGTAAATAAGAAGATAATTTCGAACAAGAAAGCTATAAATTAAAATTCGACTTTCCTAAAGGGCATTAACAAATAGGACAGCAATTTAGCTTAAATGTAAATCCAGGTGTAGAGTTTCGTTGTTTCAAGATCAGTGAAGATGAGAATGAGAACAAAAGCAAGTAAGAAAGTTATATTCGGCGGGACCGAATCTCGCATACCCACCACTTTGCTCTTCGCATTCTATTTTCCAAGTTCTTTTATTTGATATCCAACATCGCTGGTATTAAGAAAAAATTAATCGCTTTGTCTATCATATCCATTTTAAAATTAAAATTATAATTTTAGGCAGATAATATATATCTTCATTTAAGGAGTGTACAAAATAGTTTCTGCCTTGTTTGCCCCTTAAGATAAGTACGCACAAAACTTCAAATAGTGAAAACAGTAAAATTTAATTATTCGTAACTTTGTGCGGACATGGCCGATTGGTTCCACTTTTTGGTCTAGTGAGTAAAGTATTTCGTAAAGTACATGTAGAAAATTTCAGCCTTCTCACTTTAATAATTTCCGAGTAACGAGCAAAAATCCAAAAAATAAACGGATGTGCGTTCAGTTTATGGTCGACTGCGGGCTTCTGCTCCAACCAATTTGGTCCATTTTCAATACCAACTTGCGTGCAATGTCTCTACCAAATTTGAAGTTGGCATTTCATTTTTGGGTCCAGGAGAGTGCCACAAACACACCATGCAAGCATACAGACGGACAGACATGGTTAAATCAATTCAGCATTTCACGTTGATCAAGAATATATATAATTTATAAGGTCTCTGATGCTTACTTTTGGGTGTTACATCCATTATGGAAAACAACAATATGTGGTGGTGGTGGGTATAAAAAACGCTCTGATTTCGTGACGCTAGTCCACTGACTGAAGGAAAAATTATTTTACAGTTCACTCATTTATTTATTAAATAATTTTCAAAAGCAAAACAAATTTAAACGTCTTCTAATAGTCAGCAATCAATGGTCGGCCGACCATGGACTTCATGGTCCAACATTTATAAAATGCAAAGAACTGAGTAAACGTAAGATATTTTACAAAATTTAATTCTATTTTCTCTTCTATTTTATCCAAGCACATATAATATGAAAGATGATCATGTAATAAAATCATACGAGGGAGCTTACGCATTGCCAAGCACATATATCTTAGTTTTCATCATCCTTTTCATTCTGTCATTTAATCTATTACGCTATGCTTTCCCTCTGTCAACTGTTGATAACACACACAATCTATTAAAGAAAATGTTGCTAACATTTCAAGAGGTTTAACTATAATATCAGTATAAACATTTTGCATTAAAAAAAAAAAAAAAAAAATAATTACATATAATGTTTTCTTAAACTTTGTTGTTAAAACGAAGACAGATATGCACGCACACGAACGGACGGGGGCTGGGGGATATGTACACAAGCGCGCACATTTACTCTAAACAAGGAAGTTGTGTTGTTGTTTCGAGCTAAATGTATTCGTTTGCAAACATAAAGCACACACGTAAAGCTTTTTAATTGAATCCACTTAGCACAAGCAAACACACACTCCTTAGTTTCCCATTTACCGCATTTTAATACTTTTTTGATGATGAAATTAAAAAAGAAAACATGCGTTTTAGAACGAATTTTCGATACCCAGCGCAAATGTGTAGCGACACATAATTGGACTGGACATAAGACATAGGTTTCTGTCGCCCATTTTTGCGTGCAAATTTAATGGTCCTCGAAATACAGACTAATAATTATTTAATTAGGGATTTTCCGCTTATTGTCAAAGTTAGTACGAGAGAGGATCACAACAGCTCAGATGGAATGATTCAAATCTCAACTTTATATTCTAAAGACAAGAGGAGAGATAGATAGGCGTACGGGATTTTGCGATATTTAAGAACCTCCAGAGAATAAATCAACCTCTACTGTTAATCCATATTTGACTCGTTTAGTAAGCTTAATGGAAAAATCCAAAGTACTAGTGGACTCATCATATTACCCTTTCCTCGGTCGTCCTATGGGCGTGTCTAATTAAATGACAATATATATATATATATATACATATATGTCATATGTGTCTTTCAGTTTTCAATTAAAACAAACTGATGGTTAAAGTAAACCAAATTCCTTTGGTCGTTAAGCTGGATTAATGTAACATTGCTCGCTGCAGTCATAAGTATAAATATGTGGTTAGCGAATTAAGGGAAATATTAAAAACTTATAAAAAAAAACGACGTAAAGCTGTCAGCGACATTAAAATGACATAAAAATGGGACTTCTTTATAGAAAAATTCAACATGCTTTACATGCCAGTAAAACAAAGCGATACTCAAAAATTATTTAATTAATTTTCATAAAGAAATCTTTGAAAATATATATGAGAAATATAGTCGACTGCGAGAATATATTTGCTTTTAAGTTTTGCTCACAAAATACATAAATTGCGAAACTAGTAAACATTACGTCTTTATGTCACAGAAACAGAAGGAATTTTCATTATTTTTTGCGTCAAAATAAGAAGCTTAAAAAAACGGAGGCCATCTATCTCTCTGTCTTTTAGCTCACAAAGCATATAATCCGTCGTTCAATGAAAACAGCATTAACAAGTTGTTAAGTTGTTGTCTAAAGCAAAAACGGAAGCCATTTTTAGCTACGTTAGGGGATACGTAGAAGTGTGCAAACGTTAAAAGTATTTAAAAAAAAAAAAAGAAGACTTTAATACTAAAGGAATTTTCATTACGTTGTCATTTTCTTTGTAGATACGATTCGAAGAATCGAAATCCTGCATCAGCCAAATAAAGTGCATTTTCTAATACGTTGAACCTAGAAAAGTTCTCCCATTGCTGCACATAGCCCCGAAACAAAAGACTTTTTTTGGTTTTATAGCTTGGCTTGGCTGGCGAATGTTCTACTATAAAATGATATAAACCACGTTATGTTCACGTTATAATACTCATGAACGCAAACTCACACGCGTTGATACTCGCGGTGTCTAAAATTGCGGCAGGCATTAGAAATTTCCTATATATTTTCCTATACAATAGCGGCTCGCAGAAATCAAGTGAAGCCACTTACATTTATTATTCTCAATTGGTTAACTGACATGCCTATTGTCGATATGACCTGTGGTGATAAACTATACTTCTGGGGGGGCATAGATGTGTCAAAACTCTCACCTCCCCGTAGTGATCTCTGGAAACGGTCTTTGACCGCTGAAGAAGAGTTTAAGGCTTGGACTATCTATAACTGGTGGTCGTAATCGGTAATGTAAAGTACGTTGATATAGTAATAGTCGACAGCACGGAGCCTGCCCTCCATGTCAGATGTAGCAGCCGATGCAAATATATCTTGAAGAAAGGAAGTGCGATGTTGGCTAGCCGGGATTGTATTGTTGATCCGAAGGCAAATATGACTATGTCGCGTAAAGCAAAGCTAAAGGCTTTATAGTCTAAATATAAGCTCCACGGGGGTCAGTACCCCACCCGCAAAGTTTCGAGTACCAGTGGGTAGAGGTGGTTGAACTGCAGATTGCTGCATAGATGTGTCAAAACCCTTACCTCCTCGTAGTGCTCCCTGGAAACGGTCTTTGACCGCCGAAGAAGTGTTTAAGGCCTGGACTATCTATAACTGGTGGTCGTAATCGGTTATGTAAAGTACGTTGATATAGTAATAGTCGACAGCACGGAGCCTACCCTCCATGTCAGATGTAGCACCCGATGCAAATATATCTTGAAGAAAGGAAGTCTGATGTTGGCTAGCCGGGATTGTATTGTTGACCCGAAGCCAGGAGTGACTATGTCGCGTAAAGTAGGGCTAAAGGCTTTATAGTCTAAACTTAAGCTCCACGGAGGTCAGGGGCCCACTCGCAAAGTCACGAGTACCTGTGGGTAGAGAACTGCAGATTGCTGCTTTCCAAGATCTTCGGGAGAAAGCCGACATGACATACCTTGGGCAATGCGGTGGAAGCTAGTATGTCTAATCACCAGTTTGAACGAAGCAGTTAATCAATGTGTGAATCTTGACTGCTGGGTACGACCTTACGACGGCTGTGGCATTCATCATTCCTAAAGCGAATAATTAGAGAGGTAATGATAGACCCCAACATTTCCCAGAGTGGGTTTATTGAGCCATACACAATTAATAAATCTGCTTTCTCCAGCGCAGTCCAGGTCCCTAGGTTATAGGGATTGTCTAATTGCGCCGATTATGCAAAATTAACCCGAGCACCGGTTGCCGTGAGATAAAGTTTATAACATGTACTCACGTTAAACAAAAGTAACATCCGTGGATATGACCCAACAGCCGCCAGTAAGGAGTTTTGCAGTCCTCTTGTCAGAAGAACGAGTTCTCGGTTCTATATTGCTATATATTACTCTGTTAACCGGAAATAGTCTACCCTATAGTAGATGTCCGATCGTCTGGTAGGAGATCTAGATTCGATAGACCACAACTTTGCACTTTACTGCGCTTTACTTTATGTCGCAAGGTGATTAGGTGACGAAAACTACAAAACTAAAATATAGTGGTTTGCGGCGTAGCCTTAGGTTATTGCTAATAATACCGCCGACTTCAAAAGCTGATTTGTTTGATTGCTGACTTCGTTTTTTTTTAAATATAAAATTTTTAAGTCAAAGTCGAATAGTGTTTTACTAACACTTCTTCGTTTAAAAGACGTTTGATTTTTGTTCTCAGATGCAATTTTGTTCAAATATGTAATTTTTTTTTTTTAAAAGGGGCTTCTACTGCATCGCGGTAACAACTATATTAAATGCCAACAAATATATAAAATATGTAGCGTGATAAGATCAGCTTTCGTAAATAAAATTATGTAGGTGGCTCATGTTACTAACTCTGACCGACAAAATAGTATCGAAATTGTATTATCTCTTATTAATAAAATTGGCTGATTTTCAAAGATATTCATATTCGTTTCCATAGTAAATTATCTTAAAGAAATTTCACTTAAGAAAGCTTGGTTTGCTTTTCGATAAGTAACCTAAGTCAACAAACAAAGTAAACTCTGTACAATCTTTTAGATAAATAATTTGTCCAAAGCAAACAAAAAAGAAAAAAAAAGATGCGAAGAAATATTTCATAGATTGCTTTCCTCTTTGTTCCTCCATATAGAATACATCTCAGCGCCTTGCTTAAGGTAATGCACAGACATAATGACGCCTTAATATGGCATCGAAAAATACTTGAAATGATTATTATTTTAGTAGGTTACAACCCTCTTTGACTTTAAATAGTTATGTTATAATATGTAATCTACACGCCCTTTACTGTTATGTTATAAAACATATAACTAGCTTTTAAATTCAATCACACACATACACACGCACACATATAATAAAGTCATATGTACACGACTAACACGAAAACAAGCTGCCCTGCATAAAATAACCGAATAAAATGCATATTTTAGTTTTATGATATAAGTATGTGTAAGTGTACGAGAGTAACGTAATTTCCATTATTATTCCTTTTGTATGTATTATGGCAATGGGTGTAAATAGATATATATATATATATATATACATATATATTATGTGCGTGTGTATATTTACATTTAAGTTATATTTATATGTACATATGTATGTTACTAAGAGTATATACATTATATATCACGTATTTATCCCACAAATCCACAAATCCCAAAGTGTATTGACGTAATTTTACAACAAGAACTCAATAAACATAATAATATGTACATTAATGTATATACATATACATACATATATATATAATGTATGTATTTCACTATAATGCTATCGGGCCATCAAACGAATAAAGATTTACCCATACTGCTGACACAGAGCAGCTACACACCAAAAATAATATACATTAAAATTTTCGTAAACTATCGAAAAAGATTATCATGCCACACGGGTTTGTGCAAAAACCGAATAACCAAAAGCGGTCACTTTGGCGTAAAGTACAATAAATTTATCACACTGCACTGGCATACACAATCTAGCTTTCTTTCTCTCTCTCTCTCTCTCTCTCTTTCTTTTTTCGCTCTTCTCTCTTCTCGCTCGCTAGTTCTCTCTTCTTTGCCTGTCTTTCTATTTTACCGAAATTAAAGGGCAAAGATGCTGATGCAAACGAGTGAAGTAAGTACTACTGTGCTGGTAACCGAACCACACAAAGAACATTTTCAACCAAAGGGGAATTCAACTGCATTTTTATGTTTTGGTGTTTATGTATGTGCGAGTAACTACGAGTGAAGCTCTAAAGCTGTAACGTATAGCTTGGCACGATCACGTTGTGTCAAGTGTCACTAAAAGTTTGTGTTGGCCAAGAGGGGCTTAAGTGAAAATTTATTACATTAACAGTAACTAACCGACGAACTCAACTGAACTGAACTGAATTGGACTGTACCGTACACTGTACGGCACTGCTCTGCACAACGATATGAGACTCCATAAATGACACATTCATATATCTTACACATATATACACATATATATATGTTTTTTTTTTTTTTTTTTTTTACTTTTTGTGTACTTATTTTTATTGCTTTTAAGTAAGTAAAATGTGTGTCAGTATATATTATATATGTATACATATACGAGGAGTTTATTAAACAGTAATAATGATACTATATGTCCCGGCTTACACATGCACGTAACTGACACCATATATATATATATATATATATATGTAGATAAATTAACATGAAATGCATACAACATTGCACGCATATACTTACCGGTGTTGAATAGGGATGAGCCGTTAAGCGTATGCCATCCGCTTCCAAATGGCGTTTCATCACAGATTCAAGCTCCTTCATTGTTGTTGGAGTATCACATTCCGATAATATTTCATTACTATTATTTAAGGCTTTGGGATCGTTAATCATCACATAAACCAAGGCGGCACCCTTCTCCCTTAATGTCCTTACGCTTTTCAATAATTTGCTACGATGTTGAGCATTATCAACACCAATCGCATCCAAATCGATTTCACCAATTTGCTTACAAATTTCCAACTCATCATAGCCGTTTTCCATAAAACTTTCCGCATACTGTTGCAAGCCGAGAGCACGCAACCATTCACATACGATATTATTATGCGGTGGCATGTTGCTATATCACGTAATTTGTGGCGCTACTGTAATGTCAAGCGGTGCAAAACTTACTTTTGGCACTTTAAGGGCAGATTTCAATTTAGTGGTAGTGGTATTCGATGACGAACAAGTTGATGATGTGGTCGAATTTGTGGGTGTCTCAATGCTAATTGCCGCCACACCAACCGATATATTACTAATAAACGATGATATTCCGGTTGTCGGTGTTGTCGTCGTCGTTGATATAAAATTAACACTTAATCCTGAGGAGGCGGCCTGACTAGCTGCTTGACTAGTATTTACTAATGTTGCCTTCATAGCAACGTTTTATCTATTGCTAAAGGATATTGTGGTGGTGACGACGGCGGCGACGGCGACGGCGACGACGTCCAGTGCAGGTAGGTGATGATGGTGATATGAATTACACAGAATAGGCAATGAAACTGTTATATAATAAAGAAAATGCATATCATTTAATGAATTTTAAATATTTCTTCTATTTCTTGTTCGATTTATAAATCGAATAATATGATATACAATATATAATTGCACACATAGATGAGAAGCCAGCTATGCTTATGAGTTATGTTGTTGGCCGAGCATATGACACATTACAGGAAAAGGGAAATCAATTTAAAGCAAAAGATAACTTATATTATAACATACAAAAGCATAGAAGAAGAAGAATGTCATGTTATATTTAAAAAGTGAGCTCCGACCGGCTATCATTTATGTGTCTCCTAAGCCAACTATTAAACTCTGTCTTTATATCTCTTTCCCTATTCCTCAATAATATACTGATGTCACCCACCATCCCTCCCCTTATCCCTTTACTGCGGATGGAACATTAGAACATCATTTTTCATGTATATGCAGCAGATATATACAATATTTCTTCTGAATGTTTTATGCTCTAGGAGCAGCAAACGCATGATACCACACAAAATATTTGTTTTTAAGATGAATGCACTTAAAGTATTTATAATGAAATATATTTAATGATAAAAAGGTGTTGTTGATGTCGACGTTGTTAGCTCTGTTGCTTATTGTTGTGTTGTATGGCTAACTACTGCAGTTTTAAAACAAGATAATGTACAACAATATAAAATTATATATATATATTTGATCATCATAAATGCGTTATGTAGACGAAAACCCACAGTTTTATTAGACTAACCCTTCAAAAATTATATTCAAATTTAAAATTAAATTAATTCAATTTTAATTCCAAATTGTAAGATTTGGCCGATATTATCTAAGCAAACTAATATATGCATATAAATATAGTAATAGTGTAGTATATCTAAAGAAATATTAGTTCAGAATTATTAATTGGAGTCTATAAACACTGACTGATAAAGAGTGATTTCGGCGATTTCGTGAAATCATTGATGTTTACACATCGCATTCAAGGTAATTGCATCAGCAAGTATTCAATTTCACTGCTTAAATATGTAGTAAAATTAATAAAGAAATAAAAATAAAATAATTAATCATTTAAGCGAAAGAAGCAACTTATGCGTCTAGAATGCTTCGGTTATTTGATGATAAACCTTCCATGTTGCTGCAAAGCCTTTATACAATCATTTTGCGACAATGTCAGCAGTTTGTTCTTAATTTTGTTAGAATAACAAGTTTAAATAAAAAAATTTCTCATCGTTAATCATTTCATTGAAATTATTAATAAATTACTTTTATTTTAATTAACATTATTTGTATTATCGCGTTTACTAGCACATCATGTTATCCCCGCTTTAATCAATAATCCTTTAATTAGTAATTTCTAGCGATAAAATTATAAGCATGTAATTATATATCCTACACTACTTGTGGTACAAGGGTATATATTAAGGTTGTGCTGATGTATGTATACACCCAGAAGAACCACCATATAGACCCGCCTTTTATTAAGCTAAGTTTCCCTTGTCCGTCTAGTCTTCTTATGTTCACACTGCACATAGCAATTTTAAGGAAATTTTCATGAAATGATGATACATCGCCGACATGGTTTGTCCCAGAGACGAAAGCTATTGAAAATATTTCAGATCGGATCATTTTTTCGACCATTTACCCTTTTACGACCTTATTTTGAACGGTCGTTTTATGTATAATTCTATTAAGCGAAATTGGTGCAGAATACTAATGGCGGTCGGTCGCGTCTCGCTAAATTTTTTTGCTTGTTTTTTAAAAATTAATAAATACAAAAAATATACATATATTCTGTAAATCTGATCTGATAGTTTTAGCTATAGAAAAACACTTTCCTGCCAACCCAAAGCATTAATGCGCAAATCTCATATTACCCGTGAATGAGAGTTCTCTGGATAAATCAATCAAATCGATAAGTAAAGCGTATATGAAATTAAAAACGTGAACATTCCTAGTTCAAGTGTACCCGAAAAATTTTTGAATTTGTTTATACTTCGAGGAAATTTTGGACATGATACAACTTGAGATGGACATTCAGGATTTGCCGCATAATTATGTTGTTGATTGACTTCGACATGGCAAATATTTAAATGGAAGTAAAGAGAAATCCACCACAAGCTAAAACTTTCTCTATCTGCAGCGAAGCCTCGTCAAAAGAATTTACTGTAGTTCTTTAAATAATTTATATACAAAAATTTATTAAGTGACGACGCATATCATAAGAAGGTTTGACAAAAATGTATTTTTGTTTTTCAATGTAAACTCGTTTACTTTCTTGCATCGCTTTTCCAGCCTTATTAGGATAATATGCTGCTATTGACACTATTTGCGGTTACGGTTACGAAAAGTTTAATATGCAACAATTAGTTGAAGAAGGCCTACTTGTTTCATTTACATAACTTATTTACTCTCTCGTTTATCGAAGGAAGTGAATGAAATAGAGAAAGACAAGTAAAAAACGAAGTGGAAGATAAGTAAAAAATTAAGTGGAAAGGAGTGGAAAACAAGTAAAAAAAGAAGCGGAAGAGAAGTGTAAAAAAAGCTGAAGAAGAGAAGTGTAAAAATAGCTGGAGAAGAGAAGTGGAAAACAAGTAAAAAAAGAAATAGAAAACAAGCAAAAAAGGAAGTGAAAAACAGGTAAAAGAGAAGTGGGAGAAAATTGGAAAAGCAAGTTAAAAATCAAGTCGAAGAGAAGTGGAAGAGTAGTGACAGACCAGTGAAAATTCGAGTGAAAATTCAAGTGAAAAATCAAATGAAAATTCAAATGAGTGGGCAACTGAAGGGCAAGTGAAAGGACAAGCGAAAGGACGCGTGGAAAGACAAGTGAAACGTCAAGTGAAACGTCAAGTGAAACGTCAAGTGAAACGTCAAGTGAAACGTCAAGTGAAACGTCAAGTGAAACGTCAAGTGAAACGTCAAGTGAAACGTCAAGTGAAACGTCAAGTGAAACGTCAAGTGAAACGTCAAGTGAAACGTCAAGTGAAACAACTAGTGAAAGGACATGTGGAAGGGACAAATCCAACGGCAAGTGAAAGCGCAAGTGAAAGGACAGGTGAAAGGACAGGTGAAAGGACAGGTGAAAGGACAGGTGAAAGGACAGGTGAAAGGACAGGTGAAAGGACAAGGTGAAAGGACAGGTGAAAGGACAAGTGAAAGGGCAAGTGAAAGGGCAAGTGAAAGGACACGTGAGAAAGAAGTGAAAGAGAAGTGAAACAAAAGCGGAAAAGAAGTGAAAACGAAACGAACGACAAGTGATAGAGAAATTATTTTATCATTATTGTTATTATTATTTATAAATTGACCAAAAAAGTATTGATCCTCTTAGTGCGCAAAGTCGGAAAAGCATAAAACTTTATTAGAACCTTTGACAAACTGTAGCCACTAATTGCTTATCACTATCGCTAATGCTATTGTTGCCGTTCGAAAAGTTTTCGTGATCGCTAGGTAAATATGTTTTACAAACATCTTTAAAAACTAGGTCAACATCACTTTCCAAGGTGGTTCTCCTTGCTCTCTATAAATGAAATACGTCTGTTAACGCCTTATGTTTGCACATAAAAACCTCCAATTTTCACCAAAAACCATGCACAAGCAAAAAAAGGATTATTGAGAGCAACTATTGAATAAAATTTTCAAAGCTCGAGGACCCAACTAATGTTTTCCTTCAAGCGTCAACTATGTAAATATGTAAATAGAACAATACATTGGGTAAGTGTTTTAGAATTTGTTTACATAAATGCACTTTTACTAACTAACTGAAACACACACGCAAACAACACACTAACATATATAAAATGCAAACGATTTCGATGTATTAGTCGAGCAAATCGGAATTAAATGCAATTTTTCTCACATTCTTAAATGTATTCATGTACACCTGCAGATACAGTATGCACACATATATATACATATATACACATATACGTTCATATATAACAAAAATCCAGTTAAGCTCTTATTCTTTGACGTTTATTTATAAATAAATGTACAAATGTCTGCATATGTACGGCTTCATGGGATGTCCTCATGTGTGTATAATAAAGCTACTTATATAAATGACAAATGTACTTGGGTCAAATAACATTAAATAAGTATGTGTTGCGATGATGATATTCAGTCAGCAAACCTACGAAATCCTTCATCCACAAAAATTCTTTTAATGCAGGGAAACGTGGAAACATAACATAAAACGACCCACTTAACAAATGTACATATATGCATGAATACAATATACGTCCATACGTACAAAATAGTTTTATCTGTGTATAACAAAAATGTCTACACATATATTAATGCGTACTTATTTACAAACACTTATACGTAAATGATAAATAGTCAAATGTCTGAATGAATAACTGACTTGAACTAAACTATGAACGAATGTATATGAATGTGTGTGGATCAAATTACAAATATGTTCTTTACATATATAAGACGCATATATATAAGACTGTGATTTTTCTTGTAAAGATGTCCTTTCTTCAGATGCCAGAGATTATTTAACAGACATTCTGGGGAAAGAAAAAAAAAACTTACATTTCATATTCATTACGTATACATGACCTAACATGAACACAAGACTAATATAGACTCTTCCTTGGTTAACCATTCAGAGTTCTTCAAGGAAGTAAAAAAAAAAAACTAAAAACAATTTTTTCTGTCAAACTATGATTTTGTTTAACGTCATCTCATAAAGAGTAAAAAGTATTCGTTTTTGAAACAACAAAATCTCTATCATTCCCTGATAGGTTTGAGCTTAAGCTTACTTTTACACACATTCCCCCCCTTGTTTTATCATCACCACCAGAGTGTGTCGAAGTTATTTAAAAAAAGAAATGAAAAGAAGCATTTTAGATAGAAAGTAAATACTTTTCTCTGTCGCATGTGTTAAATCAAATTCATATATAAGCTTATGTGCAGCGCAGCACAGATTATATTGGGCGGCGTCATTCTTTTCTCAAAGTAGTTCCTCGAAAGATGGTACACGCGCGCGATAGTTTTATAAAAAAGACTTAAATCGAATGTTACTTTACTTGAATGCATTAGAGGATTGGTCATGATGCTTGTGTGATGTGAAAGCCTGAAATTTGCAAGATTCAAATTTCTTTTTACGAAACATTAATCCACGATTATATCCTCTTCTATGAGAAGGAAAACAAAACGAATACTATACTTAAAGACTACATACACTATGCGAAAAATCGTGGGATTCACTTCCAGACAGTGATGTATACACAATTATTACAATTATTACACAATCTCCGAGGTTGTTTTCGGTAAATAGTTGTTTACGTATAGTAGTGTTACGAAATGCGATTTTTCGATGTGACAAGCAAGGCCCCTTGCCCCTGCAAATAGCATTCTCTCTCTCTCTCTCTCCCTCTCTCTCTCTCTCCCTCTCTCTCCCTCTCCCTCTCTCTCTCTCTCCTCTCTCTCTCTCCCTCTCTCTCTCTCCCTCTCTCTCTCTCCCTCTCTCTCTCTCCCCTCTCTCTCCCTCTCTCTCCCTCTCTCTCTCCCTCTCTCTCTCCCTCTCTCTCTCTCTCCCCCTCTCTTTCACTCTCTCTCTCTCCCCCTCTCTCACTCTCTCTCACTCTCCCTCTCTCTCTCTCTCTCTCTCTTTCCCTCTCTCCCTCTCTCCCTCTCTGCCTCTCTGCCTCTCTCCCTCTCTGCCGCTCTGCCTCTCTCCCTCTCTCTCACTGTTATCTTAAAATTTGTTCCAGTCGTGCCGATTTCGTTTTAGAATAATATTGAAATTTCTAAAAAGCAGGCGGGACTCGTTTGCAGTAAATACATCAAAATATAGGAAATGCCGAAATTCGCCACCAGATAGATGACCTCATTAAACAGAAGTTTAGCTTTAGCATAGGAAATACGGTGGAATCGAGTACTAATTCCCACAGTTAAATCGCTTGAAGGTTTCATAGAGGGTCTCCGCCGTTTTATGCCTTGCACCTTGCTTTCTATTCATTTATCAGGCAAATAGTACAACGCAATGAACGTTTAAATTGTTAAACGTCGCGGACATAAGGAAAGAAAGATCACTTTTAGAAAAGCTTCGTCCCCCAAATTACAGAATAATTTTTAAAGTTGTTTGAATACGTTTTCCCTCAAAAGCTTGTTTTGGAATCTATTTCGAGGTCTTTGTGGACACATTCACGTAAAGCGTAGCCCTTCGATGCAATGAGCTTCTTTCGTTTGGGCTCCGCCGATGTGCTTATTTCAGTTGAATGTTTGTCCAGTACGTTGTTATTTTAAACTCCAGACAATAGTAAATTTACCTGATTTAGGTGCCAAAAGGCAGCATCATAGTATGCTGCAAAGTGTCGAAATTCGAAATAGACGTAAAGAATTTCGAAAATAATTGTGAGACGGCTTGATAAATACTATAATGGTGGTAGTATTTGGTGTTTACTTTCTTCATACAATTCGACAAAAACACCTCCATTTTTCACTCTTCCACTCTTTCCTTTGTCATTTATCTACAACCCACTAGCGCTTCTTTTTTAATCCATTCGCGACAAGAGTGCTCTGAATATTGATCGTCGAGCTTGAGGATGCACTAAGGCAGTGCCAAAGCGAAGTTTGCACATATATTACTGCATGGACATAGAATCTAAATTTATCTACGAATTCAAAGCACTAATTAAATGCTTCCTCCATTGCGCCTTATACATGAACTATCAACCATAGTTTAAAAAACAAATCTTACAATCTTTCATTACGATTCGAAAAAGCTTTCCTCTCTCATATAACTGTAAAAAACAAGCAATTGCGTTAAAGGTAAGAGCAATAAAAAAAAAAAACGCCGACAAAATTAATTCAGAAAATGAAAGACGAATGCGTACGTAAAGTAGCATGCACTTGATTCAGTATTTCAGTTTATTAACCGTAAGGATATATAATGAATAGCGAGTACCATAATTGCAAACTTCAATGCAACTACTGATGTCATCAAAACTTGTGGCCTAATATGCGTCTATGCTGTTAGCAATTTTGCATTTTACTAATGTTAAGCTGAAAACACTTGTGAAATATGAAACGGGATGTCATTAGTAGAAATAAAATCAAGTGAAACAAGAACTTCACTTCAACCACTTGTATATGTTATCAAAACTTAATTTGCTCTGATCCTTTATTTCTTTATAAATTATTTAAAATGCAATATATTTAATATAATTTTGACTTATAAAATACAAATTTAATTAAATTATAAAATAAAACTCTTAACCATACTATGTAATCAACGTAAAAACACATCATCATCATCATCAGACACAGTTTTCGTCCTCGTCCTCGCCGTTAACGTCATCATTATTGTTCAACGTCATGGTTTATGAAGGAGGCAACTTGAAAATGTTAATGACATTCACACTGTTTATAACATGTGTTGTTTTTATTGTCCTTCATAACCTTGGCCGAGCAATCTGCTCTTTCTTTTTTTTTTTTTTCAATTTTCCGACTCCCTCTTGCTTGCTTGCTTGCTTTTCATAATCATATAAACCGACAACATGGCATAAATGCGTGCCGACGGCATTCTACCGTCATAACTTGAAATGCAAATAACACATTTATTTAGACGACTCGACTCGGTTAGACTAACAAACTCACTGATACTTGCGTATACATATATATATATATATATATGGTGTACATGTAGATATGTTTGCCTTTAAGTATTTACATATGCATGTTTATGTACCTCTATACTACACAAGTGTATGAATTGTGCGTGTTTTTGTGTGTAAAAAAAAGAAAGGGTAGTGAACACAAGCCATCTTGTTGTTGGCGTTGTCGTTGCCGCTGCCTTCATCATCATCATTTATCGGTTGCAGTCTCAAGTGAACTTACACTTGGAATTGAAACGAATACCAACTGCTTGGGTAAATGTCAGACTATGCAAATATATATATATATATATACTTATACAAATACGTATAAACGAGTATAAATATAATGCAAGTGATGCATTTTATATAAATGTTGCAGACGGTCTTGCATTCACTCACTCACTGCGATTTACTTCTCTTTGCTTTTGCTTTTCCCTTACGGTTTACTTCGGTATATTGTTGCACTTTATGGCACTTTTGCATTAAGAAGGCAATTTTCTCCGTAATATTTTTTTCTCATTCTTTTTAGCGTGAACAAATATGTCTACATGCATATATATATATATATATATATATATATATACATAAATATGTAAAAGTCTGGTTTCTCGTTTTGTTACATGGTTGCACATTATAATAATAATGCCTGTAAACATTGACGACTACCCAATTGTAAATGCAACAACAACAGCAGCGCTAGAAACGATGGCAGCATCAGGAGCATAATTGTAACTACAACTGTAAATGTTATCCTTTGGCACAGTCTGTATACAATTCATAATACGCGCGCACACAGAACTCCCAGAGAGAGCAACACAGCAAAACAGCCAACAACAATGCTAACACATGCATACACACACACTCACACACACACACTCATAGATATACATACTTATTTATGTGTGCATAAATATTATAAACATATAAACACCCGCCTAAACATACAAAAGTTAATTGAAAATACTAAATTTTGCATGTCTAGACAGAAAATTATGTGACAATTGTTTTTATAATAATTTTTCATATTTATTTTTTTGATAAGATTCTGTGGCTGTTGTTGTTGTTGTTACCGTTGTCATTATTATTCTAATTAATTACCTTTGTTTCTGCTCTTTGCTTAATTAGTTTTGCGAAATTTATTTTCATTAATCAGTTTAACGGAAAAAAGAAAACAAATGCACGTAAAGAGACTGAGTAATAGTTACGACGCACACGTACGTAGTAAACTAAAATTGACGATTACTGCGTTTTAGAGCATATTTCACCTCACAGAAAAGTGACTAACGAAACCTATGCGTCTTCAGATTGGTGTGTTGTCAAGGTTGTGCAGAATTTTTTGTTACCGTAGTACATATCGCCAAATTTTCTGACAATGGACCGAACAAGTATTTTTTATTGCTCCCCATTGGCCTACCATTTGCTATACCTTGCTCGAGAGTTTCTTAGGCTTACTGGAGGAGACATATAATCGAGTAAGCAGAGGTTTCCGGTGTTCATGATAATGAGATAGCGTGACAATGGGAGGAGGGGGGGGGGGGCTCTACTTTTGTACATGAATCTCCACCGCATCTGTCTTACGGAGCTAAAATCTTTAGTAGGGACTGTTTCTGGGACTTTCTCTGTGTCCTCTCCAACTTATTTTACCGTTATCCTGCATGGCACGCACATCTTGACTATTCCTTCTTTAAAAGCAACGGCGCTTGGCTACGTGTTTCTGATTTTCTCTCGTTATTTCTTCCCAAGGAATTAAAAAAAAATTAAAACGAATAACTAGACACACGCATACTCCACAGCTATTTCTTACTATTGATCTGTTAATTCATGCAGTTTTTATGTCATTTCGTACGGTTCTTTATGTTATGTTTGAGACAAAGTGACAATCCTCAAAAAACATCTAACACTTTCGATCGATCGTTGACTACTTTTATTATTTCCTAAGTAACGGAAAAATTTACTGCACGTTAGTGGTGGTTTTTCTCCGCCATAGAACAACCATTTGCCGCTGATTTTAAGGAAGATCATAACAACACACGCTGACGATGTTGGACATAATGAACAAAACGTTAATCACATCAGAACACTTCAGATAAACCTTGAAACTCTCCTCCTCAATAATCGAAGCGTGTAGCTTAGCTTCGAATGATAGCTGATATCATGACGATATAAAAAAGGCATGGCATGTACGCAATTTTTTTATATGAAAATTTTTGCATATGCTGCAGCCGAAAAAAATCTTCGTGTCTGCTGATTATATAGCAAAGATGCATGAGTTCGAATTTCTACTCCACGTATCGTATTCTTCAGATCTAACCCGCAAGCAAAGCCTCCTATCATTTCCTAACAAATCCCGACAGAATTCCTTCGAAGAAAGCGATTTTGATAAAATGTTGAGTTCATATGGCGATAGTTAGAAAATATTGATATTGATTAATAAATTTAATTATGTTAATTAGTCCCGAAAATTACTGACCAATATATTACTTTTTGTTTTATTAATAAACTGCCAAATGCAACACACAACTCGGAACTATCTCGTAGAGCATATGTTGCTTTTAGCAAATAAAAGTTTATAAAAGATTAAAACTATCACCTAATTGTGAAGTCGCCCAAAGACTCATATTTCACATATTATATCCTTTTAATTATGTATTCTTATCTACATACTTAAACATTTGCTCTCATAATTAAGTCACAATCTCTTAGTTAGAAGATATTTCTCCTAAGCATTTTGATCAATTAAAAGATTTATATTTATAGATTTAATATCAAAATAATATAGACCGTTTATATACATACATATATATGTATATATACGACTTATAGGGATATAAATTGTTTCCTCTTAAATTACAATTTCGATCCATGTTATCATAAATGCCAAGCGAGGCCAAAGCTGAAGACCAGGCCAAGCAAATATATACACAATGTCTTCTCTAAGCAGTTGATTATTATTAATAGACATAGATAGACAAGCAAGCAAGCACATATCTACATGTGCATGCATTTATGTTGTTGTAATAGTAGTAGGCAGTCAGGCAAACGTATAGTTAATGTTTCATAAATACACATACATGCATGCATGCATACACATTAACGCATTTCGATATACAAATGAATATAAGCATTCATAAACCGCACAGGCATTTTAGTGAATAATTTCCTATACACGCACACAAGAGCATACACGCATACGCTGCTCTCTTCTTTCTCTCTCCCGCTCTCGCTTTTCTTCGCTTCCTCTCTTGACATGACTTGGGACGGAATCAATATTTGAAAATTGCATAAAATAATGTAGAGCAAAATGCAATTACTCTTACTAAAGCTCTATAATTACACACACACACACACACACACACACACACATGTACAGGAGAAAGAGGCATATAAACACATAAATAGCACTTTATTATTCGCAAACTTTATATGTGTTGTTCCATGTAGATATATACATATATATATATATATATATATAACACGCTTTCACGCATTCATACACATATGTAGCTCATAACATGGCAATTTGTGTTTTAATCCGTTTGGCAGACAATCCCCGTCGTAATCCGTAACAATATTCGAAGGCATGCGTAAATTATTTTATAAATTATTGAATCACTTCATTACAAATGAGTACTAGCACACCATACACATATTCATATATATATTACATATGCATAACGGAAAACTCGCGTACACATATGCTGCTGCTGCTGCTGCTTAATATAAGTTTTATGTTTTTGTTTGCGATAACATGCAGTATTAATTACAACTAATACGATTTAAAATACACACATTATGGTTTAGAAGGAGGGCAAGACACGACAGAGAGATAGAGAGAGAAAGAGAGAGTGAATAAAGGATATAGCAGAGCATGGCATGCAAAACACACAAGAGCACTCTGGCTAGCCGTCCTCGCGGTTTCCGCTTCTATACATTATAACAATTTATAAATTACACTAAAACCAAAAAAGAAATTAGATAAACGCAAAAGTGTTTTTGTTCGGTAAATAGTGAATTCTTTGTATATTACTCTTATGCTCCTAATATGCAAAACACGCAAAAGGCTAAACCGGAAGTAAAAATCCAAAATTAACTTAAGACTGAAAGTCCGCGATTCATCCACAGTATGCCTTGCTCTCTTCAGTATTTATAAACAACAGCAGCCTAAATATGAAGAGAGACAGACCGAGAGAGAGGGAGAGAGAGAGAGAGAGAGAATTGAAAAAAAAGGGAGTTTTTAAGGTAATTTTTGAAAAGATTATGCTGGGGGGCATTTTACTAAAATATTGCTAATCTTCTAAAGCTTAGCAAATTATTTTGATGTGTATCTAAACGCAAAACCAAGCAAACCAAATTTTAGATTAATTGCCTGAATGAAATGAAAAAAGAACGGCGGCATGTTGTTTAGCAAAACATGTTTAAAATGAGAAAGTGAACAATACATTTACTCAATGAATAAATTGCTTTTTTGTTTGATTTATTCATTCCGGTAACAACCCTAACTCTTCAGCATCTCATTTAGAAAAAACTGGACGACTATGGGCAAACGAAAAACTTATTTCAGACATGCTCTCAATTAAATCCGTCCTTTTTCCACAAGTAGCTTGTACTAATTATTCTATGTGAGTAAATTCGATAAAAAAAGAATGTTTGTAGCTAGTCCTTGACGCTTGTGACTTCAAATATCACAAAGGAGCGGATAATACCATACGATTGTTACCCCCCACAGGTAAATGAACGAATTTTAGGCAATTGTGAAAAGATCGCCAAAAATTGTGATAGGGACCTATAAACGATATTAGATGAGCGCATAGATATTCCTTATAAAATTAAAATACGGGAAGAGGCAAAATGTTTTCAATCGACCGATACGACGCAGCGACGCGAATCTGATTTTTGAAGATGCAACTCGCATCGAACGATTGCCCATACGCGATTGTCTGAAAACACTTCTTTTTCTGGGAATCTGGATACAGATAGGAAAGAATCTGGGAATTATGATGATCGCCCTACACATACGCAGAATGCGGAGATTAAAAATTTTTGACAGAAGATTTTTACTCGTTTGCAGAGGAATGAAAACAATAATACAACGTGCGGTGTCCGGACTAATGTGCGGATGTGATTAATGTCATCCTCTCGGTCCACGTGGTATTGTACGTCGTTACTGTCGGCAGTTAATGATTTTTAACAGAGTTATCTTAGCGAATGGAACACGATTACGATCCGCACGATTACGAACACAAAGCGCGACTCGATAAAGATGTAAGAGTTGAAGATAGCTCGGTTGAGAAGCGATCTTCGTCCGCTTGCAAGGTTATTTTCGTTATTCGTTCGTGCAGAAATCGAATAAAATAGTAGTAGTACCCAAAGTCTTATTAGAAAATGTATTAATCGATTGGTCGATTGAGTAACAAATCATAAGGAAACAAACGAAGCAAAGGAAAGGGAAGCAAGATGTATTGTTTAATAAGATTGTTTAAAATAAAAAATGCAGGCAAGTCGGTAAGGGAACTGGAAGATTCTATTACACCTCTCTCCAAGCCCTCTTCTATTGGCAAATAAAATCCATATTATTTTGCATTAATAGGTGGTTGAATTCTAATGTTTACAACGTATTAATTCTATATAAATTTTCAAAATTCTTTATCATCGAACGGACCGTTAATCATATAACAAGTATTTGTATTTGTATAATTTTAATTTTTCTTTTTAAGCTGTTCGAGAATATTCTTTACGATTCAGAAAATAACTCTTTACTTCACTCTACACTACAAATTACATACATATCTGAAAATATGACATAAGTGAATGTAAGTGAGAACTAAACAACCACTTTACCGAATAGCTTGTAAGTAAACGGAAGAATCTAGACGACGGCCATTTATCGATAAAATTCAGTAAGATATGAATCCGCTACTAATCGCCAGGCACCGGACACCTTCCGAAAGGCGGATTTTTTGACTAGCCCTCGGCGAAAGTTGGTAAAATCACATTCAAAAAGGGCATAGGACGAAAAGGGCTACACAATGACTGCAATGACTGCTGAAGAAAGGGCCACTGAAAGTGCAATCTTTGCTTAAAAAGAAGTTTCAAGAAGATTAACCCGTTTAACCTCCTCACGCGCACTTGCCATTTCTTCCTCTATATTTATCTTATGCGTCATCGAATGAAAAAAATATCAGAAGTAAACACGCTTTGTCCACATTTTCGGACGAATGAAGAGTTTAAAGTTAAAGGCTAAGAGGATAGGTGGTAAGGGCAGGAGATAAAGCTAAGAGGGTAGGTTTTAGTTCGAGGACTTTCTTCTGGCCTATCTTTAATAGAAATCGCATGCTCGGAAGTGTGCGTATGAAAGAAAGGGCTCCTTGGTTTTAGTTTTACAACAACATCCTATCAAAGACAGAGAGGCAGATGTCCAAGTTGATAAAAGAGCAATGCTTTGCAGCAATATTAAAGAAAAAAGGTTATACATAAAAATAAGTGAACTGTGTTGTGGAATTGAGGAAAAGATAGTTCAACTTCAAGACTAAATGAATTTTGTATCTGCACTGTGGGGGACGTTCCGGGAATCCCATACTAGTTTAATTGTTACATTTTCCATTGTAGAAAAGCCTTTCCTTATAGCACATTGAAGATTCGTTTTTAACCAAAACTTTATTTTTTTTTTCTGCCTTCATTATGCAATTCGTTTCACACAACAACAATAAAGGAAAACAAACACGCGTAACCTTGCCCATCCTGTTGTGAGCTCCATACACATTCATTCATTCGCTAACTACTCACGCGCTTAACCATTTATTACTCACGTATGTTTACGCACACAATTGAATGTACATAGGGAAAACAAGGAAAACAAAACGCAAACAAAATAAAAACGAACTAAAAAGGTAGAAAAACAACAATCACGCCGCGCGTTCGGCTTTTAATCCTTTTGATTTATAAACACCATATACGCATATATATATATATATATATATATATATATATATATATATATATATATGTATTTGATGTATATATGTATATATAAACACATACATTCATATCAAAAAACAATACTGCTGCAGTAAAACAACACAGCAGAAGTATATACACAATGAATCTAAAACATTCATTCATTTTTCATTCGTATGAATATTTTGTTGGTGGTATAAAATACAAAGAACAACAAAAACAAGAATATAAAACAAAAAACTGAGAACTCCGACAAAATTGCCGGATTAGTGCAACAAACCATGTAACACTTTCATTCAAGCGCCAAAAACCAGGTAGAAGAGTATGAATAAATATCCCGCACAACAGAAAATAACCCAAACGGTTGAGCAAGTGTGGGCATCAATAAGTTAAGTGCGCCGGCACACACACAAACATCGATCAAAATATGAAAATGGAAAAAAAACGCACTAAAGGTTTTATTCAAGTTTTGTTTTTTTTTTTTTTTTTGGTTTCTGTTGTTATTGTAATTTTTCTCATACACATAAAAGTAAAGGCACAGAGGTAACCGGAATTTAGATCACTGATTGCAATTGCACTAGTTTTTCCATTTAATTCTATGTTTTCAACATTTGGCATTTAATAGAAAAACCCAATATAATGCTCGCATAAAAATTTCCGCCTTTTGTTTAGTTGGTTGTTTTTATTTGAGTTTTTTTTTTGCTTTTTTTTCAATTTCACACACACACATATATATATATATATACACATTTTTTTTTAGCGTAAGGGGTGAATGTGTGTAACTTTGGTTGACTGTAAGCAAAAATGGGCAAACACTGCAAACGTTAGGCCACAAGTGGGCAAACAAACGAACCGTTTCACCTGCAATCACACGCCGACTGACTGCAAAAATAAATCAAAATTCGCAAAAGTTATGCTTTGGATGGTGGCCCAGGCCTTCTTAAGCAGAGCCTTTTTCACCTCGTGTAATCCGTCCTCTACCTCTTCTCATCCTCCGCCTCCTTTCCTTTCGAAGGAACTTTCGACTTTACTCTCCCTGTTATGATGTAACAACACGTACGCTTACATATATTCACGCAAGCACCTATACACATATATATATATATATATAGACACAAACACACACACACACACACACACACACACCTGGATATTAAGCAATAGGCTATAGCAATAGGCAAAGTTTGTTATATTGTGAGAACCGCACACACTTTCCGTATAAACCAAAAAAATCCAACCAAAGTATGCAATGCACGGCAAACAACTGTGCAGCAGGTTGACAACACCACCAGCAAACACCAGTCAGCTAGGCAAGCAAGCAGCCAGCAGTAAGGCTCATCAAGCCTTTTACACTGTACTCTAAGCCTACAATTACTAATGTACAACGAAAATGTTCTCATTTACTCGCTCACTCTGTGGCTTCTTCCTGTACTCACTAACGCAAAACTGCGCCATCGCTTTTTGCTGTATATGCTAAGGTTGGCTGAAAATGATACTGATACCGTACACTGCCTTACACTACACTAATGTTGCGAGATGATGATGTTTTGCCTTGCCGGCTAAAGCAAAGCAAAGCAAACGCGGTAGGGGCAACAATAAGTGTAAGAAATAAAAAAACATATATATATATCTAATATATATATATACGTAAGTAAATATATACATAAATGTAAGAAATTAAACAAAACACAAAAAACAAAATACAAAAAGCCTACAAAGCCTAAGCAAATCATGTAAATCACACACACACACACATTCATTTACAAGTGGCAAATTGACAACCCTGTGCAGTAAACACCAAAAATTCAAATACTCACACAAACACTGGCAGACAGACACGCATGCAGCAGTCAGTGACACTTGCCAGCATAACCGGCTTAAGCATGTAAAAAATAAAAAAAAAATGACGATGCACAAGAAGACGTAAAAAGTGGAATAACAAAAGAAGACCAAGTGCCGAATCTAGATCAACAACAACAAGAGTAACAACAAATGCAAAAAAATTAAATGCAGTAAATGAAGTATCAAATCGTCATTATTAAACATAACCATCATAATTATCATCGTCATCTTAGGAAACATGGATTTCTATTTGTAATGAAACATAAACAAAACAATAATGAAAAGGCAGAAGCACAGAGAGAAGAAGCGAAGCACAACAAAATGAGACTAAAACATCGTAATCATCATCATCATAATCATCATCATCATCATCATCATTATGATCATTAATATTTATATCATCATTACATCCATAGTCAGCATAATTTTCGTCGTCTCGTCGACGAAGCTTTTTCTAGATGCAGCAACATTTCTTCTTCATTCAAAAACGTTAAACAGCAGAAAAGTAATATTAAATACAGCAACAGCAGTAAAAGCAGTATTTGCCGCACACATATATATATATATATATATTCTCACACACGCACACATTTATTGCATTCAATTCATTTATTTGAGGACAATTTGTGCCATTGCTAAGTTAAATGAAGAAAAGCTTAATAAAGAAAAAAAAAAAAAATCAGACTTTTAGTTCGCTGTTACAATAAATACATCACGGCATCTACACACAGCTCCTATACATGAAAAAATGGAATAAGTAAAATCAAAATAGAAAATATCATCATCGTCATCATCATCATCATCGTCATTATTGCAGCTTTCATGTTTGTAAAAGATTTTCAGATTTTTTATTTTAGGCTCAGACAGAACAAGGATTCATTTAACTTAGGCTGCTGCTGCAGCGTGTTACTCTTGGCAAAATGATAAGGTGACCAGACCTTTTTCTTGCAGAAAAGCAGTTCGCATGGAAAGTGGAGAGTAGCTACTGAATGAATAAAACTACATTTTTTTCTTGGTTTTTGGAAACATAACTCCACTAAGTAGAAAATTTCAAGTCATCTTCTGGAAATTTTTTTGGTCATGAACTGCACAATATTTCTCATCTTCTTCTCCATTGACATTGACAAAAATTGACATCATAAGAAAGCTGACTGCCCCCTCTGCCAAAAAAAAAAAAAAAAAAAGAAGCGAATTTGGTCGCCTTAAAAATGGTAATGTTCTGACAACTACTCATACCAACAGTTTCTATGAAGACATGTACACACATATACCACAAATAAAAGTCAAAAACATGGCAATACACATTAAATATATATATATATATATATATATATACACATTTATACCACACACACCATATAGCAAAGCCTAACGGCATTCTCTTGGTCTGCATTTGTCATGTGTTTGCCAACTCAGTCAGCCAGCAGTTTCCACATGTATGTTAATGTTTGCGTAACGGCGACATTTGAAACGCAGACACATATACACATATAATGCGCTATGCATACAAGTCTGGCACACACGAAAACACATATATATGTATGTATGCACACATTAAACAGTCTTCGTATATTGTAAACAAAAGCTGGAATACATCTCTTGGAAAAAAGCAAAAACCAGAGAGGCAAACGAAAACTATAATATCTCTTGTTTTAATTGTCTGCAACTAAAAATTCTTTTAAAAACACACAAACACACGCATATACCACCGCAGACTTTTTCCTATCATTCCGTATCATTATACCAAGAGACAAAGAAGACTTTAGCAAAGGAGCACGCAAAAGCCCCCTTTGGTCAAGAATCCTGAGGCGTCATTCTATTTGCATTTTAAAAAGAAAATATACTCTTTTATGCACGGCGCCTTTTACATGTATATGTGCACGTAATTCCATCCGATATGAAGTATTCCGAAAGTCAACAACATGTTTACAAACTGTAGTTCACTTAAGAACTGAAACTCAGTGATCATGCGTTAAGACATGCAGACCCATTTTTGATCAGCATGACAGGACAGTTTAAAAGTTTTCTACGCTAATGATTAGAGTAAGTGGGAATTCTTTCTTCGTAACTTTTTATTTCTGCAGAAATATATTTTCCGTTTCCATTACCAAGACATTGTAATTGCATTCGCGTTTTCGCGGACAAAAGAACCGAGACCGGTATTGCACACGAAATGACGATGGATAGGGAAATGTGATAAGCGATCTTAAGTTACTTGATTGCTCAGACCTTTATTTTGTAACCTTTTGACCAGTGTAATAGAACGGGTAAAAATTCGCCAAGAGAAGCGAAGAAGGACAAAGGAGAATATCATCCATTAGGTTTCTTTTTTCAAAGTCGTTGGAGTCCTTTTTTCGAGACCGTTGCCACGCATCGTAACTGTTTGTATTAGATAAACCAGTGTAGTGACAGTGTTTGCGCGTTAAACTGCACCTTTCTATTCTATTAGAATTTTTTTGCATCTTGGAGAATTCTAAACTCTACATAGCAGAGCGTAGACCATTAGTTCAAAAGTTCATCTGCATTTCTTGGATATTCATCAAAATGATCACTTCGAATACTAACTATACCCCTTAAATTCTCTATCATTTGAACTTGTGTTGCGTAAACAGTCAAAATTGGATATGTTGCAGTGTGTCTCTTGTTCGATTTCTGATGCTATTATAAATATTCAGGATGGTAAAGGATATTCTAATATGAAGCTCACTGAAGACATAGATAGGATGATAGCACAAGTTTTTGTTCTACGTATTTGTCGTATATGTAGTACGTATCTATTCCATATAAGAAAAGCATTTTGCAACGCTTAAAACCCAGTATTTTTCGATAGCCGAAGGTGATCTGCAATTATTGGCGGCGACTTCATTTCACATAAACACGTTCTCTGCCAAGAATGCTAGGATATGTTACAAGCTGAACATGGTCAAATGTAACGAGTTGCTTATGATAATCCTGATTCCTTTTTATTATCATTTATAGTTTAAAAAAATGTAAACAAAAATTAAATGCGCTAAAATTAATTTAATTGCAATGCAAAGTTTATTATTAATCCAGCTTACGTCGTTACGCCGTTCATTACCGTCGAATCACTAGGCCAAGAAGCATTTTAGATGTACTTTAGGTGTACTATAACATCATAATAATAATCCCAAGTATGGACGATGCACAACAGACGTATTAAAAATTAAACAAAAGAGGCTAAGATACGATACGCACACATACATACTTATACACATTCATTTCTGCATTTGGCTTCAGTGCAAATAGCACACTCTCGGCAACTGTATGCATAATGAAACAAACGCATACAATAATCGGGTAGATTATAAACAACAACACCAATCAATAATATACATAACTATCAAATTACTTAAACATGCATAAAGGGGCAGCATAATCAAGTCGGTGAATATAATAATACGTGTGTGTATGTTGGACGAAGAGAAAGAAAGAGAGAGAGAAAGAGAAATGTAGCGTGCATGAATAAAAGAATGTGTCTGTGTATGTTAGTTGTTGGTTGTAATCAGTACAAACATTGTTAATCCTAGTCTTGCACTACACTAAAAATAAATTGAAAGCTATATGAACGATAAGCAAGATAAGCAGCGTAAAATGGATACACTCTGCTCTATTCCGATAAAAGAGTAATAAAATACTAAAGCAAAATGCAATTTATGCATTTTTTTTCTATTTTCTTTTTTATTTTATGAAAATAAAAATATTTGCCTGCACTGCTGCATCTCTGCAAGTTATGCTCTACGCAGAGTTGCAAAAACAATTTAAAAGGAATTTCATTTTTTCATAAAAAATTGAAATTTCTTCCTGAATTACATATTGAATGTTATTTTTCAGAGGATCGTTGAATAGATTTTGATTTTGAATCATGAAGAAAAATCAGTTTGCCCTTCTGGAATACAATTTCAAGCAAAAATAAAATCTTTAGATTTTTTATCAAGAAATTTTTCTTTTCTCTATTTATGTGACATCCTGCCGGCCTAGACGTTACTGAAAACGTTGGTTCTGTCACTTATCTACAATACCGTTTCGTTTCTCTTCGCTTCTTCTCTTCTGGTTTTCTCTTCTCTCTTCTGTTATCATCGTTGCTTTAATTTTTCTCTACTCTTTTCCTTTACCTTCCTTTCTTTTCCTTTCTTTTTTACTTTTATAGCCTTTCTTTTCATATTCTTTTCATTTATATCCTTTCTTTTTCGCTTATTCCCTTGTCTTCTTTTCTCTTCAATTTTATTTTACATTTTTAATTAAATTTTTCATTCTCCTTTTCCCTTTCCCTTGTTTTTTCTTTGCCCTCTTTTACTTTCTTCATCCTTTCTTTCTTTCGTTTCTCTCTTTACGTCTCTTCCTTTCGTATATCTTGTTCTCCTTTTCTTTTGTACCCTTTTCGTGTTTCATAACTGTTCTCTTTCATATCTTTTCCCTCGCATATAGCTCGCGGCATCTCTTCACCGTACCAAACTCTCTCCCTTTATTCCGCTCTTTTCACTTATATCTCTAACAAACACCTTCTTCTCTAGTTATGCTTAAATGAAAAAACTTCTCTCTAACGTTTTAAAGAACTCAACATACCTTTCGATTGCTTGTTAATTTGCAAGATCTGCAAATCTATGAACTCTTGTAGTACGTTCATTCAATTAGAAAAAATAAAAGAGAAAAAAAAAAAGAAAAACTCAAGCACATAGAACAAAAGAAGATAAGCTATATAGCATATAAGTATCCGTATAGTTACTTACATGTTTACATGTAATGTTGCTACAACTGATAAACTTTCCTTCTTACTACTAATCCTATCAAAAGAGAAACTAAAAAGTTTATTAGAAAACACATGAATACGAACGTGAACGGGTGTATGTGTTTAACAAATTGAAAATTATGACCAAGAAATTTCAAATAAATAGAAAGGGAAACGAGAAAGAAGTTGGATTCGACCTTAAAGCCTCCACAAATACGAAGAGAAAATATGTCTTTATTCGTTGTATCTTTCGCGTATTGTATCGTATATTACGGCTTATGATATGACGGTTGAATGCTTAATTTCATCCGTGCACGAAATAAAGTCGTGGATGGAAATTGTTCGATTTCCTTTCCTCTTTTATGATTAGCAAGGCGAGACGTTTCTCTCGATTTAGGATCTCTTTGATCTACAATCAATACAACCACCTCCCAAAGACCAGTCACCAAAGACCAGCTGTTAAAAAAGGGGAGACAAAGCAACGAATTTCAAGAACCTTCCATGAAATTCTTGGCATTTTTTAATATTTTTACAAAACGCAACACATTCAACACGTCCGTGAACACGTTCAACAGCATACAGCGACAATTGCGTTTGGACCTATTGCAAATCTTTAATCACACAAACCGTTACTAAGTCTCTTTGCCCGACACAGCCGACAGACTTACTCTCAGCCCATCGCACGGTTCAAAGCTTCACCAATAAACAAATAATACTAATTTTCTAGTGCCGTTTACTTCAAGAATTATTCTTGAGAGGCCAAAAAACTTTTTACAATACATCTCTCCCGAACTCTCGTCTTTTCCGTCGCCGGGCACGCGTTTATAGTCATATCGTAGTATGTGTTGTGATAAGTGATGGCATAACCTGAGCGAGCGCTTTCCAATACAATAGACGCTTGACGAACACACGAACAAACAAGAGGACACAGCATATATAATATACAAAGAGCCAGAGACAAATTGACTCGGCGTTTACTCAAGCCAATCTAGGGGCGCCTTCGAAGCATATTTTTTTTATATGTCACAACCATTTCGTAAATACACATAATACATGTCGCGCAATGGTTTTAGGAAAGCGAAATGAATGTATAGCAAATGCAGCAGGCCGGGCGTGCGCGGAGGTTATCGTTAAACTGGAAAATTATGGTCATAGAAATTTTTTTAAATTGTTTGGAAACAAAACAGTAATAAATTTAAGAATAAGATACAATTACCAAGAGACAAAGGGGCTATAAAAAAATGAATGTGACTTCTTATTAACTTAACTCGGCATTCTTTCTTGCAAGACGAAAGAGACAAGAGTGCGAGAGAAGCCGACAATACCCACTATAATGATGATGGTATTATGATGGCTACGATGCGCTTGTAAAAATGTAAATGATTAAAATTCACATATTACAGAGTTAGGAGAAAAAAGAAAATGTTTACACACCCACAGACACGTACATACATGCTTACATTTTCATAATACTCCATATACCGTATTTTATTGTATTCATTTTAAAGAGAATTGAGCAAAAGTTGCAAAATAAAAAAATAAAAATAAAATAAGTCTTGCTTATGTGCTATGTAGGTTGGATGTTAAAGCTGTGTCGCGTTGAGAGAAAGAGAGAGAGACAGAGAGAGAGAAAGAGAGTCCTTTTGTTGTCAGGATATAGAGGAAAGGGCTAAAACAAGACTTTATGTATATATATATATATATATATGTATATATATATGAAGTGAGCTATGTCTGCATGCACACTGTTGTTCTCAAGAAGCACTTAAATGGCTTCCTTTCTATGTGTCTGCGTTCCTTGTGCGATTGTACCCTGTGTCTACTGACTGAGCTCTATGCGCGCGCTATTAACAAAAGCTGTTAAAGTCTACAAAATGAAATAAAAAGTTTACAACAACAGCAACAAACACAATAGCAACACTTCTTTCATTTTTTTTCTCTCTTTTGCAATATTTAAAAATAAAAAATCTTAAAGATTTATCTTTGTTTATGCTTACACATACACACACACACACACACATACACACACACATGCATAAACCTCAATATCTCCTCTTTTTAGGTTTTGCATGCAGTAATGTTTAGTAAAAATGCATGCTCTTACGTTTGTGTGCGGGCGTGCGTGTGTGTTTTAAACATTACTGCGAAGCAACACATGCGCCATTATGCAATTGAATTTTTTTTTATTGCTTTTTTTTTTTTTTGTTTTAATATATATATATTTTTTATTTTATTGTTTTCCTTTCATACATTTCTCTTGTGATGTTATATTTGTTTTTGTCATTTATTCTTGCCGATGCTATTATTATTATTATTATGTTGTTGTTGCTGTTGTTGCTTTTGTTCTTGTCGGTATTGGTGTTGTAACAAATACTCATACACATCAGCCGCCACCAACTTCAGCTCAATGACTACTGGGTGAATAAATGAATGAATGACTCGGGGTATGAGAAAAAAAAAATGGTGTTTTTTTAAAAAAAAAAAAGGCTTCACTTCAATAGAAAGCAAAGAAAAAATATAAAAAAAAAGAAAAGAAATTGAGAAAAACAAAGAAGAAAAGAAAAACCAAGTAACTCTCAACGTATACATAAATTAAAGAACATGTGTGTTTGTGCGCGAATGTCTTGTCCTATGCACGTATGAGCTTGTGTGCCAATATATACGAGTTATATTTTACTGTTATTATAGAATTTTTAGTTGTGCGAAAATGTCATTAAACTTTAGTATGTGTTGCATTCAATACACGTAAATAATTCGTATAAACTACTTATGCTACCTCGCACATCTCACTGCTTTCTGTGATAGACTAGCTAGTCTAAAATATATTAAACCTTTTTATACATTTACGAGCAATCTACCACTACCTAAGACTACATTTTATGATTAGGTTCAATATTTTTTTTTTACGAATTTATATAAGAGTGTGGGTGCTTTAGAAAAAACTTCGTTTAGTTTTTTTTTCCTTCTTTTTTTTTAAAAACTTGAACTGCTTGGGTTCAAATTTACTCTAGTAGTTCCACGTTTTTGTTTGCTTGTACACACAAAAGCGTTTTGATGCTGTAGCACTTAATTAACTTGCAACACTACCATCAGTCGCTTAAGCATATATCCAGATGCACATATATGCATATATACATATACACGCACACCACATAGTGATGAGATGTTTTCTTTTTGGTTTGGTATTTGTTTGTCTCTCTCTCTCCCTCCCTACATATATACATATATATATATATATATATATATATATACATTAATTTGACATACTCATTCGCGCAGACGTGCATATAAACCTTCTTTTTTTTTCCTTTTATTTTATGCTTATTTATTACTTGCTTGGCTTGACGACGCATCATCAAACTCATTAAAATGAAAAGGTGTCTAAAATGTCACGTGATCGCCAAAGACCGCTACGCTATCTTATCAAACGTACAAAATAAAGAAAACAAATGAACTAACAACTTAAACGTATACTTTTCACATACGAGAACAAAAAAAATATTGAGCCCATTTTTGTTTTGTTTGTTTGCTTGCTTAAAAAGAAGCCACAAAGCAGAATGTGATGAAATGAGTATAGAATGCATTTTAACTTTTATGAGGGCACAAAATTTTTTAGATGAACATAAAATGTCAACTATAGCGCTTAAACGCTTTGTTTGACTTGACTGCACACATGCATATTTAATGCTGTCTATCCACACACATACACACCCACACACAAAGAGAGCCATACTTAGACACCACGTGATTAAACAGTTGCAATTACACGA
>CCAG010007609.1:0-12726 GCA_001077435.1 Glossina morsitans morsitans | reverse complement strand
AAAAAACATTATTCCAGTAGAGCAGAGAATTAAATAACTTGAACAATTCAGAAAACATAGCGTCATTAATATTGGGTTTTATATTTTGCATTTTCTCGAGCCCAAAAAAAATTTTCCGAAGCTTTGCTCGCTCTAATAAATTTTGCATTAAATGCGCTATTAGGCTACGATCTTGTAATAAAAAATTAAATTAAAGTTTCAGTTTGTTCAGAGCAGTGCAATGGGACGAAAGGGAAGAAATTTGAATTTTAGGTAGAGAGCACTATAAAAGGGGGTGTAACAGAAAACGAAATTGCGAATATCATCAATTTGATGTACAGTGAGAAATTTCGCTGTCATCTGCAAATACAACGTCGTTCCACCAAGAATCGGGCTCTTTGGCAAATTCTAGTCTCTGCGTTCTATTACGTTCTTGTGACAATGTCTTGCGGCAGGCAACGCGGTCTTTATACCCCTCTGTGATGAGAGTCCCCCTTATTTTGGATGCTAACACTTCCTTTTTAATATTCCAACACCTGAGCAGGAATTTTAAGTGCACTTAATAGGAGGTTTGCTCTTATTTCCCGCACCCGCAATCGCCCGTTTCGTCCTATAAAAGCAAGTGTCTATGGTTTGCCCGTTCGCTTAATTAAATAGATTCTTCTTTCATTTTTGTACGGGCGAATGATTTTGTCGATAACAAGTCGAATCTTTGAAAATTATGGAGAACGTATTTCTAAAGACATTAAACATAAATTTTACAATAAACAAATTGTGTAAAGTAAATATTTACTGCAAGATCTTCGTAATTTGCAATGTTCCGTTAGTGGTTTCAATATTTGCCACAGCTCTCTCATATATTGCGAAGAGAGAAACACCAGGGATGTCTTAAATAAGTGTGCACAATAATGAAATGTATGTCAGTTTACATTAATACACTAAAATATATATATATATATATATATATATATATATATATATTATATTTTGTTGCTATGCTTTGGATTTGAAAAATTAGACGCGGTCGGTCAGGAATTTAAAAAAATAAAACAAATCGGCTTTGTTTCTAGTTTTTACGCTCTAGAAGTTCGTACAATTTAACACTAGAACTACCGACTACGTTAATTTGACTAATGTCTACTTTCTAGCTTCAAAACAATGTTTTTAAGGCATGTAATGCTTCCGAACTTATTGATGACTTTTAATTATATGAAAAGACTTTTAAAAATCTACACCTGTTTTTTTATACTAACCACCGATATATATTCGTTTTGTCAAAACGTTTGCAACATTCACTTGTGCCGATTTAGAAACCCTATAAAGTATATATATTTCTAAATCGGCACAATTTTCCCGCCGTCTCTTCCTGTGCGTGGGTATGTGCAGTAAACATTCGCAAAATAGTAAGACATCGGTGTCAACTTTGGAAGAATTTCATTACCATAAACTACAACAGAAATAACGATAACAGGATAACACGTATAACACGATAACAGAATATTATTGTATGTCGAAGTATTATTTCTCAGTAAAGATGGAGGTCCATGTATGTACAATAAGCGCACAGCCGAATAAAATGGTATTATTTGCTTTTGCTAGCCCTAATTTTCGAGATGCCTAAGACATATGTATACCTTGTTCTATAAGAGGGTGACCCAAATTCATTTACTTTTACTTAAAAATTCCAATTTCTAATCGATCCATAAAGAAGACAGAAAGATGGGGAATGAAAATGCCGGATATAGCGAACTAAAGCAAGTTAGAAGCAACTTCACGATTTTTTCTTATGTTCACCGAGAACTTACGATCTCGTCGAGATTTTCTAACAAAGTGCTATCGAAAGATTCGTCAGGACACTTTACTAGTTCGATGTAAAGATGGTCTCCACCGGTTTACTAACAGCATTGTTGATGTTTTTTTTTGCAAAGATGGCTACCGTGAGCGTGTTTGTAAACAAATCAAATATACTTTTTTAACATTTCCTGTTGAATCGTTCCAAATTCGAGCTACAATTTTACAAAAAAACGAGCGTCCATCCACTCATAGAGAAGATTGATAGCTTCTCTAATGTTAACTATTTCGATATTGCGGTCAAAGCAGGTGTTTGTAGAATATGTCAGTGGGCGTTTAGTGTTAATAAATTGCTTATATATTTACTCTATTCGCTTATGACGCAATTTTGTGAAAAAGTAAATTAAAAATTTTAAATTCAATTACAATAAAATACCTTCGATAAGTAGAATTCGTTGCTTAAACAAGTTTAGGCTAAATTTATTTATTTACTTGTGATAAAAGTTAATCATGCGTAAAAGAGAAAAAGGAAGTGAGAGTAGGGCGGTAAACTAGGGCAAGAATTTATTTCATAATATTGCCAATGAGAGCAGTTAAGGGCAAAGACTGCTTGAAAATCCGTATCACTTTGAAATTCGATTTAATCAAAGGGATTACATTTTACTTGAAGCTTGTAAGAACAAGTGAAAATGCCATGGCGGGGACTACCATTAAATACCTGACCTACGTTTAATATCGTTATTCATATAACGACTTTTCAAAATGGGGCTTTATATGGGAATTGGCCAAAAAGGTGGTCCTATATGACAAGTTCGTTCTTGGGCCAAAATACGTCCATGTATCAAACTTTATCAAGTTTTACCAAAAGCTGCGATCTCTAGGCTGAAAACAAGAAAACAAGCCAGAGAGATGAACAGAGGAGCTTAGATCGATTCAGAACTTGATTCTGAATCCATCGATATAATAAATCGTAGCTCTATGTCAACTCCTTCTGTGTATTGCATAAATCCTCACAAACAAAAGTAGCGTATAGCTAGATCTGTCTGGATCGCATAATTTAATCCCTCCAACTAATTCTTGTACGCAAAGGGAAAGTCTTTTCTGCAAAGTATGATAGCTATATTGTGTATTCCATTGCACAAATTTAATCGCAAAGCGCATCCAATACGGTGCCATAGACGAATAAACGAAGAATTTGTGATCACTTTATTTTTTTTATTTTTCAAATATTTTACGATTCCTTCTTTCGTTACTCTACTGCTTTATTGACGAAGAAGAAAGGATGGAACAAGTGTCGTAATATAAACCGAAAATGAGTCGAAGCGGAGATGGCGGCTCTAAGGAAATTTTCAATTTAAGTTAGCACTTTTTGTTGTCAATTTCCTCAGAAAACAATTCAGAATCTCTATGACAAAGGTGCGATCACTCCATCTCCTAGGGATATAAGTGAATTCGCTTGTTTGTTGTATTTATGTTCATATACTACAATAGTTAGCATTTAACTTTTCTTAGTATACTGTTTTTCCTAATATTCTGAGTGCATAGTTTTTTTTTTGTGCTAATAGAGAAACACGCCTTGCATACCTAAAATAAACAATTGGGAAGAAGAAAATTATCTTCGGCTGTGACTGAGTCTTTTATACCTATCATCTTTATTTAAAAAAAAAAATGCCTCTATAATACTAGGGTTGCATGACTGCTTTCTTTTTTATTTTTTCATTGTTGTACAGTGTATGGTGTGAGGGATTAGCTAAAGAGCGTACGTGGAAATTTTGATCGTTGTATCTGTTGTAATGCGTAAAGAACCAAGAAAGACGTGTGCCGTTCTCGCCTACGTTGGCTGTAGGCGTGTCTTTCCACTCATTTGGGTCATTTTCAGTAATGATCTGATTATAAAAACCCCCTATATTTCCAGGCGACTAGTTACGACCAGGAAACATTTGGACATATGGACATGCGTAGATCTCAATTCAATTATATATAAATTGATCAGTAATAAGTGCTAATTAACCATAGGACATGTTCATGGGAAAATGATTCTTTTAATGTAAGAAAACAAGGAAAGTATATATAGTAGCGCAGCTTCCTTCTGGGTGCTGCAAACATTTTGGAAAATTGAACATATCTCCCATCTTTCGGTGATAGGTGTAAAAAGACCCCACGTTTAAAATGCAATGAAAACAACTGCAGTTCGTTATGCATCTATCAATTTCTCAGTTCATCTCATTGAGCAAAATTGTTGCTCCTCTTTTTTCTTTGTTTGCTTACATTAGGAGAACCATTTTCCCATGAACATGTTCTGTGGTTAATCAGTACAGTTTCTCTGCCACAACTTGATTACTTAGACTTCTTTACTTTATTGTTTTTTTGTTTACCTTTTTCCTGTTTATATACCTCATATACATACATATGTTAAGATTTAAAAAAATTTAATTTTCTTGTGGTTGGCCGTTTTTTTTACTCCTGTTTACACTTTCTCAAGTGGTGTTTAAAATTTCAAAAAAAGAAAAACGACATTGCTAGCTGATCTTAATTGCGTTACGCGGTAAAGAGAACATATTCAGATTATTACCAGAGTGTGTGGGAAACAGTATTTGACCAATTACAAGGGATAGAAAATTGACGGCAATATATTCTTTCATGTACGGAAATTAACAAACACAACAGACATTGGTTCTTTTTTTGAAAGACTTTAACACCCTGGTGATAATAGGTTACTACTAGTTTAGCTGATACATCTTTTCTTTCCATAAAATATGTTTTCACCCAAGCACTAAAAACTAACATCACTGCATGACTGATATGAAATAAAAAGCGCATTGAAACTATCGCGAATTGGACGGATTTTTTGAAGATATTTTATCTTTACGATTGCTGGTTTATGGGAAGATGGCTTGCAGGAAGATTAAGACGTGCGTCTTCCGACGTAAGAATTAAGCATTTAATTCAAATATATTCCTTCAGGTATGCGGATATATGTAGCTGTTTTTCTAAGGATTGTTTTGGAAGGTCCATGCAGGTCTTATTTCATTTCATTCGGCTTTCGTTTTCAAGTTCGATTAAAACGTAAATTAAGGAACTCACGTTTTAAAGGTTAAAAGCAAGACGTTTTCTGCAGGTTTCAAATAATAGAAAGCAAAAGGGAAAATATATCTTCGGGAGGAGTTTTATTTTTATGATATTCATTGCTATGAAAATGCTTATGAAATGAAAAGACGAGTGTGCCTTTCAGTTGATATTGCGCGTAATGACTGTATTTCTAAAGACACTATCGTACGGGCAAGGTATGCCAATGTTTTTTTTTTTTTTTTTTAATAATAGGGAGGAGTGTGCCTTTCTGTTGGCATTGCGCGTAATGACTGTATTTCTAAAGACACTATCGTATGGGAAGGAGATGCCAATTTTGTACGTTTGCAACTAATAAACGTGCGCGTCAAAGGCTCCCAAAGTACCTTATATATATGTATAGAGTGATTAACGTTAGACTTCCAATTATTCCCGTATGTATAATCTTCCGTAAACTGGAAAATAATGAATAAACCGATATTGAGAAGCTGAGAGATAACATTTTTAAGGGGCTCCTTGGAATCGCTGAAAACCCGGAAGCGATTTGAAATGTGAACATTTATTTTCATTAGCAGATTTTAAGATCTGCCACTCGTAGATTGAAGCAGGTGTTAAAAAAAAAGCTGGTGAATCTTAATCATATGATTAGCTAAAATTTTAGTGGATAGATATTAAAGGCCTGCTCGAGACCGAATGTAAAAGTCCTACTTGTCTTTACAATCTAACACCCTTTCCGCAACATCCCGAGTTGCTTAAAAGCAAAAAATCAATACGCGTTAGACGACTTACCCAATAATTTTTGTTGATATTTTAATCCTATCAAATGAATACGTGTTTTGCGTATAGTTAGTTAAATCACAATAATAACAGATAGAAACACATATAGAGTATATAAAGAATAAGAAGAAGAAGCATTTCTAAATATTATCCAACAACAGAACGATCGTTTCTTTTTTTTTTTTTTTCTACGAACGCGACAGTGTCTGTATAAAAACTATCGCACGCTAGTGCTGGGAGAAAAAGAAGACCAAATGCCAAAATATCATAATAATAAATAAATAAATAAATGAAAAAAAAAACCTTAAATGCATTTTTCATGAACTGTGTCTTCGTTGATTAGAATTTTAAAATGGTACCATATGGATTTTTCGATTGTCTTTCCACGACTACGACTATGTTATATGTCCTGAGTAGAATAAAGGAATGCAATGGTTTGGGGGAAAACCTTACCACGCACATAAATAAACACAAGACGAAGACATGTGAAATCCATATGACCGACACAAAATGAGCGAAGACAGTTTATACAGAGTTATAACAGACATTGCCTGCGCCAAAAAGTAATATATGGAATAAATTAGTATAAAATATTCCAAAAAGAGAGAATTTTAATATCAAAGAAAATTTAAAGAACGTAAAACAGTTACATGGTTGAAAGGCAAGAAAATCTTTACGAAAATATAGCTCTGATGGTATTCTTTGTGATCTGATCTTGTAACTCTATTTATAGGAAGAATAAATACTTAAAATTGGTTTTAAAATCTTTTGGTGATCAAGCATCAGCCTTTCATTGCTGAATAGAATATGGTACTTGCGTGGATGCTTGTTTGTGCTTTAGTAGTCACTTAAACTTTGTAAGCATGATTATAGGCATACTTATTAAAAGGCTTGGATATTTTTCGTTGCGATTATATATGATTACTACATCCTACGCTACTTGTGATCCAAGGGCGTATTAAGTGTGTGCGGATGTATGCAACAGTCGGTAGGACTTGAGATAGACTCATTTTTAATTATATTCATCGATGCAGAGCCACTTTCTAAATTCAACTAAGCTTGTCTGTCCGTCTGTCTGCTGGATTTTTTCCTCATTTGTTTAAACTACAAGTCGTAATTTGCGAGACATTTTGATGAAATTCGGTACACTGGCATTTTTTGGCCCAAGGACTAACGCTGTTGAAAATTGTTCGGACGGACCACGTTTTCGGTCATTTCCAATGTAAGGCCTTACTTTGAAAAGTTGTCATACGAATAACTGGAGTGAGCGAAGAGTATGATATGGTGGGCCGTGTCCCACTACAGTATTTTTACTTGTTTCTCTCTTAGTTCGCCTGGTTATTGGCTGCAGTTTGGTGCGCAAACAAATTAGAAATCTTTTCCTTTTTCTTAATATTTCTAACATCTTCAAGATGAAAAGAATCATAATTCATAATTTATCTTTAGAGAAGTTATCGCCTTTGTATGTAGGAAAGAGCTAATTTCAAAACCTTCTTATCGCGTGTTGCATAGTAAAAAATATTTTCTTTTTTTTCTAATTTATATAACAATTAGTTTTTGATATTTGTGTTTAGAGGAACGTTAAAGGAAGTGATGATGAAAAAACATTTATCATGAAATTGTTGCAGCGACTCTTTCATTTCTGCCTTAAATGAGAACTAAACGATAAGTATTTCTGACACAGTCTGAAGAGCAACGAAAAAAACAACCCATAAAAGGCCAAAGTATGCAATTTATCAACTCTTGAGAAGTTTTAAGATATCACAAAAATATGGGGAAACGTGATGGATTCGAAAGAGAAATATGACCATATCTTGGTTTGCGTTTTTTTTTAATTGCTTTTATTTAATAAAAGCAATGTTTACGGCACATTAAATAATAACAAATTAACAAAGCGAATTATCAGACATTCGCTTCGAAATTAAAAGCAGTTTTACAGTGAACTGCGGTGCAGCGTGTGAAATATCTAAATTTTGTTATAACGATCTGTTATGTACCCATCTGCTAAAAATTAGTTACTTTACGGCACTAGACATCAAAAAATTGTTCACATTTTATTTCTCAACTCGTTAAAAATCTATAAATAGAAGAAGCAGAGTAAACTTGCAAGGGATTGTTTCATAAAAGAACGAAAGCCTGACAACTGCAGGTCGTTTAAAGGCCTTAGTCCGTATATATGACATCTCACATAGCAATTATTAGAAAAAACTTTATTGATTATGATTTGTGAATACTAGCAGGTTCCTGAAGTACATCTTAATAGAGTTAGACGATTTAGTGATGAGAGAAACGTGGGAGATAGCAATAGGGTCGAACAATCTGGGTAGAGAAATCAATTTGACGATGCCTCTATAATTTTGCTTTAAGGAAATTACTCCTTCCCTGCACTGGAAAAAGACTCACACAAAAACACAATTTAAGGATTCTTGCTATAGCACACAGAGCTCCTGTCAGCACACGATTTAAGAATACTTGTCGGAAATCCATTAGAATGCGAGAAGCAGCTGTATTTTAGTGATCTTAGGTGTCGAGGTCTTCTAAAATGGCGATACTTGGAATCGAAGTACACGGATAAACCTCGAAGTCAAAGTGTCAAAGCGTTATGTGGGCAGTGGTCAAAAAACCATTTCAATAGCATTCGTCCTTGGGCTAAAACACCTTAGTATACCAAATTTTTCCAGAATATTACAAAACAAGAAAATTACACGGAGGTAGGGACAGATACGCTTAAATCAAATCAGAAAATGATTTCGAATCGATTGATACAATGGAAGGTGTCCCTATCTCCAACCCTTTAGAGTGTCGCATACATCCGCCCAAACTTAATATACGCTTGCATCATACATACGTAAAACTTGAAGGATTCATTTTAGTCAAGCTTGGCTTCGATCGCCAATTTCATATAACAGAATATTTTGCAACATTTTCTTCCGTAGCATTCTAAATAATCGGTTGCAATATTCTCGAAAATTGACGGCAACGAAATCAAAATTAATATTTATTTCTTATAAATACGAATTTTGTAGTTCAACTGAGCTGAAATGAAAAAGGTCAATAAACACATCATTTGACGCTTCATTAGAGCAAATGCCATCGGAATCATGAAAAATTCAATAGCAGATGCAAATGTCCATAAAATATTCTGCATTTGGGAAAAATCATTAAAAAAGAAAAAAGCGAAAAAATGAAAAGAGATGAACACAAAAGAAACGAATTTCAAGGTTATTTATAAACATTTTGACGCTAAAATCACAAGAAAAAATCGTAAAAATTATTTTTCTCTTTGTACACAATGCGCTACGTGCCGCATAATAAAAACGCGTGTTAACATAAATATCACAAAAAACACAATAAAAACGCAAAAATATCGCTTTTTCGCAAAAGATATTTAAAATTGAAATTTAATTACAAAACACGCACACAGATGCGAACATTTCTTTTGTAGAAAAAGTTTTCTTATGTCGAGGTAACAAATGAGAAATGAAAATAAATGAAATGAAAATAAAAGCTTAAAATTCTATAGAAAGTACAGTAAGAAGCATATATGCTCGCCTTTCAGATTTTTGCTTACTGCGTTAGGAGCTTAACTCGACTGTAAAGATTAGTTGGATAGAAATTAGTGAAGAGTCTTACCTTCACTTTGGCAGATTCTGTGCAGGGTGGGCAGACTGTGCTTAACATGTCAAATGTTAGTGGAGCATGACATAAGTTTCGAATTCGATCTATTTTAAAGAACTAGCAACTAGCGTGTTTTGGTCCAACTACGAACCCTATTGTTCGGATCGGACCACTTTTCAAACACTCCCCATATATCCCCATGAGTAACACAACGTCGGCGGTCTAAACAGATGTGAAAAATTTGGATTAGATTGGGCAATTTTTTGAACCGCGTCGCATGTATAATCCTTCCGATGAAAACTGAAGCTTCATACGGTGAAAACATCTGGCTTTCAGGATTTCATGGCGAAAGTTGGTCGATGCTAATAATTTAAACTATACATTAACCTTGTCGAGTTTGGATCACGTAGGTCTATTTTTTGAATGCCCTCCCATGCCAGAGTTCCCACGAATAATAAGCCTTTATATGGAGCAATTGTCTTATTTTTTATCTTTTATGATCAAAATCGATTTAGCATAACTGTACTAAATTTGGATCGAGTAGGTCTACTTTTTGAATCTACCCCCCCTTATAAGGACTATCATCGGAAGTAGCACTTCATATGACAGCAAAATCTTATTGTGAGCGCTTAGTGAATAAAAATATATGAAGAATATTAAGATTCTTGCCAAGCAAATATGTTTTGCTAAATTTGGAGTACGCCAGTTGCCCTTCCATGCGAGCACTCCCACAATTTCTGAGAAACAAATTATAGTCTTTGGTAATCTGGTGTATTTAATAGTCACCCTTGCGCGAGGGTGGTAGTTTTACTTTTTTTACACTCGACATCGTAGAAAGATGTTAAAGCGCTGAACAGACTGAACGCATTTACAAGGTACTCGAAACTCAAAATAAATGTTAATTGCTCATGTTGACATATAGTTGAACGTAGAGTCTTCCAATGCATTAATACGCAGAATACGCAATGCAGAAAATTCGGAATAATTTAATTTTGCTGCATGCACTTGCATTGACAGGCAAAACAGTGAAGTTTTCATTAAAACAAAACGAGGTCATACGATTAATACTTCAAGCAACATACGATTTTCAAAAAATTATATAAATTTTTATCTACGCAAAAAACAATAATTTTGGTAATTAATTACAAATATTATAATTAATTATTATAAAATGTACGAAAAGTAATTAAAATTGTTTTTTGGTCAACAATCATTCATTTTCCGCTTTATTAGTTAGTGTAAGTACAAACACAAAGTAATCATGTGTTCAGTTTTTCAAATCACATGATAATGCCGGATGTTCACCTTGTTGATTGTGTAACGTCTTACTGCAGCAATGCACAACACGATACAAATACTTTTGTTCTGTTCAGCGCTTAAATCAACTTCGACATCAAGAGAACAAGACAATCACATTAAGCTTGATCCATCCTGCATACAGAACTAAGGGTTTAACTCAAAGTGATTTTAATTTCCACACACTTTTTGGTTTTCCTTCGTCGAATTAACTATGTAAACTATAATCGCACATATATACATAGGCCGTTAAATGTAAATACATAAAATGTTGTGCCTCTGTGTTTGTTTGGAATGTGTCTCTACGTATACCCTAATCTCGTCTCTATGTCTCACCTATCAAGTATTTGCAGTTAGTACTCATTTAACAACACAATTAACCTAAATGTTTTTTCTGTCTTCTCCTTCTTCTTTTTCTGCTTCTTCTGTGCCTTAAAAGAAACTTTTTGTTTTATGTGTAGCTACAGTGACTGGTATATAAACGAAATTCAGTTTAGTGTTCTCTCTCTTAACTTAGATTTGTTCTTATTTTTCACGTACACACAAATACCCTGAAAACAAAGCAGTCTTTTGATCAGAGAAATGTATGCCGCAATAGTTGCACCAACAAAAACAAATGTAGTTCAGAAATTATGTTAATGCATTCATGGAGAGAGCAAAACAGAAAGTATGTTGAGGACTTGAAACGAATATTTTAATACCCTTCACCTACATTCAATTAAACATCTCATTGTTTTGTTTCGTTTAGCATTCAACCCTATCTCTAGTCTAGTTAACGTGTAAAGATTCCAACAAATTATGTTAAATGTGTGCTATAAACTGTAATTCTACAAAGCAGACTACTACATACATACATACATACACATCATGAATAATTTCTTTAGAAAGTCATGGGCTTTTGTCTAATGGATGTTAAAGGTTTTGATAATGCACTTAAAGTGAATTAGTCCCAAGTTGAGAGAGAGCTCTATTAAGAGATCTAAAGGCACAAACATGTGAAGTGTTGAAAATCATGGTAGAACATATCCGCCTTAGATTTGAGTCAATTTGAGTCGTTGTCAGTGTGAATTCAAGAAACGCAGCAACGGCTCATTTGCAAACTTGTTGACTTTTGCACAATGAAATTCTTGAAATTCTCACCACGCCTTTTCCAACAATTCAAAATGTCCTCTCGTTTATCTTATGCTAAGCTAAAGTCAAAAGTCTTAACTTTGCTCTGCGTAAAAAATGCCACCTAATTAACATACATACGCTTGACATGCCCTAAGCTAAGTTTAAACTCTTTGTAAGATTGTCTTTAAAACTATCCAAAAAACTTATATCGAATTTTAATAAACAATTAGAAAAAAGTGTTTTTTTTTTTAAAGCAGGATGCCAATGAAGTTTTTTCCTCTTTGGTTTCGTTTTTGAAGGGTTTTTTTGTTTTCCTCTAGAAGAATCCTTCGTTTAAGAAAAAAAAAAAAACAAAATTTTACAGGCGTTACTCGTATCATCCGGTTGGTTTGTACTGCGCAGGAACTCATGTAAATTAATTTATGTATATATTAAATGTAAATAATTAATGTAAAATAAAACTTAGCTATAATACAAATCAGTTAATAGCAATATGTACCGTGTTGCATCGAAACCTGTCTCATGTTACATCGACGAGGCTCTGAAATAATACAAATCAAGACAGAATCTTAAGGTGCATAATTTTATCACGGCTTAAATTTCGTTCTAAACTACATATGTTTGTCAGTGCAAAAGTAAGTTAACTTTAAGTTTTCATTAAAAACGTAATATGAAGTTAACATTATGGCGAAGTACAAAAATTAATAATATATTCAGAAAACACATAGTGTGAACACTATGGTGGGGCCCAGCCTACCATTAAATACAGTATCGACTTTTTAAAATAAGACGTTAGATGGGAAGTGGTCGGAGAAAGTGATCGAAAAAGTTGTTCGATAAATAAAATAAACATAAAAGCAAAAAGAAATTGAAAATAAATCCATGGGAACACATTTACACGACTTTTCAAAATCGGGATATAACAAAATGGTGTTATAATGTTCGCAAAGTTTGTAACGTGTTTATATCGGAACAGTGCTTGGCAAGTACCGTATTATACGAGCCACGCCTGTACATGTGCAACTGTTTGCAATATTTCGCAAGTCACACATGAAACATGAAATACTTGCATGCGAGACTGCACTG